>BPLR01003010.1:0-78391 GCA_021605095.1 Caerostris extrusa
CCATTTAAAAATCGAAATAATGAAACTTTTTTCGATTATTCTGTCGAAGTCAGTTCCATGTTCGTATTTTTCTGACTTCAATATTAACAATCAATAAATATATATGCAATCAATAAAAAAATAAGTGCAATATTAACAATAAATAAATAAATATATATAGATATATACATTATTGCACATAAACTGATATTCAACAAATATATATACACATCTCTACATTACTTCATTCATTGAAAACTACTAAACAACACAAATAACTCCTCCTCAGACGTTGAAAACTAATAATCAACGAACAACTCTTATCATTTTAACCCGCTGGGAGCTAATAACCAGCGAACATTTCTGCACATTATTGAACTCAAGAAACACTCTCGATGGCTGATAATTCCAAATATTCCTGGACGCTATTTAAATCAAATCCTCAAGGCCTTATCTGGATCTGTACCTCAGAATCGGCCAGGCGAAAACAAATACCAACAAATGCAGCACTCATATTCGTGTGTACGGCACCATTCCTCCGGGATTAAGTAGTTCTCTCCGCAAAGTCTAAAACGCACTAACATGAGAACTGCACTAGAAAAGGGGGAAAAGCTGATTGAATCGCCATCGATTCCTATACAAAGCGAGAGAAATAACAATCTAGACGAAAACGAGAGATGGGGCTTATTGAGTTTTCTATGTGCAGTTGCTGATGATGATTTAGGGATGTGGAAATGGAATTTGAATGAGGCGACATAGTGCATGCAATTTTCTCTCCTCTCCAAATGCGAGTAAGAAAAAGTTTTCGGCCAAAATAAGATGAAATATTATTCATCATTTTTATCTTTTAGAAGAAGGAAAAAAATATGTATATGTGTTGAAATGGCGAAATTGGGAAGTTATGGGGATATTTAGGATTTCTTTTTCTGTAGGAAGAAATTATTTGTATTAAAATGGAAAATATTGGCTTAAGGAGTTTGAACATAAGTATAAAAATATTTTATCTTCTTAGTAAGAATTGTGTATGTATATGTTTTTATAACAACAATTTTTCATCACCTTTCGCTTAAAACACTAAAATCTTTAATTATGCAAAATTTACATTAATGAGTATACACTGATATCTTGAAAAATTTCTAGTGCAAAATATTTATTCTCTTATTTCAGTACATTCAAATAAAACAGCTGTAATATAAAGTAAAAAGGAAGAATAATGCATGATCATCAATAAATTTAAATCAAAGTTATTCCAAGAAACTATTTATTTTTGCTTTTTTAAATAAGTGAATTATAAAACAGATAAGTAACTAAATTAAATCTTTTCCTGTGCAGTTTGGGCAACCAAATTGTAACTGGGTGTGGTTGGGTTGAGATACTTGGGGCACAGGTGGAAAACTCACAGCTTTATTTACACACGCACAAACACACAAATAGAGACATACAATATTTAACACATTTAAAGACAGTTAATTATATATTTATGGTAGGTCTCCACTTCTAAGCCGAAAACCAGATACTCGCAGGGGGCGCGAAGTACACCTCTCCCGATTAGAGTCTGTAAGCCAACTAGTGCGCCTGTATGAACTAAATATATTTCTTCTTGTGATGAACACTATAAACTAAACGTTTCTCAGCTGGAGAGAAAGTTGCGCTGAACTTCCTCCTCAGATGAGAGTTTCAAAGCAAGCTGACCATTTCTTCTGTTTCTTACAAAGGGATTTTATTTGATTCGTTTTTGTGAACACTTTGGGCTAATTATATCGGGACCAATCATTTAATGTGGATTCTGAACCACTAATAAACATCTATCCAGGATTCGAACTTGAAGCCTGAACTTCTCATATACGGCCATAACGCTACACAATTGGTCATCAGGTCGCTGTGTAAGAGGAAGCGTGGTTACAAGCTACCCTCACACAATGTCTTAGACATGATGCCAGATAATTATTGGATGCATTACAGAATTATACAATACAAATATAAGACAGGAATTCTTTTTGGAAACTTACAACGTAACTAGATTAAATGTCTACGTGAGATGTTCCTTTGTTGCTCATATTACGTCTAAGTGATCCTCGATTTCATATCTTGGCAGGTATATGAGGACTTAAGGAATTAGCGCTAAATTTTATTTAAATTTTCATCAGGTTTAACTTCATTGGGTTTATTCATAAATTATGTGAAATATTGTGTCAAACATATGTCATGTTCTAATTTGCATTCACTGAGACAAAGCTGTTTTTAATTCAGACCATCATCATGATGCCTGATAACACATGACATAAAATCCATCATCGTTTGAACGTATTACGAGCAACAAAGGACTCTCGCATCAAATTTATTAACTTTTGTAATAACTATGGCTAAACGTATTTGCATACACGAATTACTTTTCATAAATAAACACGACAATTGTTTTAATTATTACTGAATAAACACATATAAACCTGGATTATGTTTCCTTAAAAGAAAATAATATTCATTTTTAAGAAATTAAAATTATATTCTATCATGCCAAAGAAATATTGCACACATATTATTGTTTCTTTTCTTAGGTATTTTTAAATGTAACATTATTAAAACCTTTTGTAAATATAAGGCCAGAATTATCTAAAAGATATATAATAAGATTGTTAGAGGAACTATTCTGATAGTTTCAGTTGACAGAGAGAATTTTCTAATGCAAAAAAATATTTTCACACATAGTATTGTTTCTTTTCTTAAATATTCTTAATTGTGACATTATAAAAAACTTTTCCTGTAAATTTATAACTTGTTGATTATATAAATATTAATGTGTTAGTATTAAATCTAAAAAATTCCTTCCCTTGTGAGCATCTGCAACTTATTTTCCTCTTGTATTTCTTTTTTTCAAAACGATTCTGGCTTATTGATCTCTTCCTTTTTTTTCCCGGTCGCCCATTTTCAAAATGTGAGTGAAACATTTTTTCAGATCACGTACTTGGTTCTTATACCCGCAATCAGGACATGGATCTGACGAAAAATAAAATTTGATGCTGTTCTTTTGAAACGCTATCAACGGCTAAAGTGGTCTCTGCAGAAGACTTTATTTGTCTGCTATCCTTTCAATCCGGTTCCCATACAATAAAATGCTTTAATAAACCTTTTTATAATTCACAAATTTTTATCATCAGAGGAGCTGTTACTTTGGTTATTCTCTCTTTTATTTCTTTCAAATACAACACATTTCAACATTTTCCAACATGTTTCACATGATTAAAAATATTTATTTGATGCAAATCAATAAAAGTGAAGAAGATTTTCATTTTTACTTTATTTGATGAACATTAAATTTTTACTTTTATTTGATGAACTTAATAAGTTTAAAAGTAACTAAGGGTCAGAAAAAATTCATTTTTACTCTATTTGAGTGCTTATAAGTATAAACATAACTAAGAGTCAGAAAAAATATTAATAAGGATAAAGTGACAGCGTTTAAAGAATCCCATTTGAAATATTAAATTGCTATAAAAGTTTATAAAATATTTTTGGTTAAATGATGAATTATTAAAATATATTTTTGATATGAAGAAAATTTTCAGCAAGAACTTTGAAGTTAAAAATTTCTTCCTTCTTCAGTGCCACAACAGCCCTATGATGTGCCAAGGACGTCCTGTCGACTGGCAGATTTCGAGACAGAAGATGTTTTCTTTATGAGCAGGGTAGGGTTGCCAGCCTGTCGCTCTACAGTCATATTTTTATGGGACTTATTGTTCAGACTGGATTCTGAACCACTGTAAATATCCAATCTTGCCTTGACTCGAACCGAAACCTGTGACACCCAGCCTCAGAGGGTGTTTTTTTGTTTTTTGTTTTGGTTTCGTTTGTCACTCTATAGTCATGTGTGAGCACTTTTAGGCTAATTTGAAATGGACCTACAGTTTCAAGTTTATTCCGAACCATTTGAAACATTTATGACTCCACCAAGATTCGAACCCGAAGCCTGTGGTATCAAAGGCCAGTGCGCTAGCCAATTTTCCATCAGGCCGCCGAGCGTCAAAGAGTAGTCACTCGGACATCATACCACAGTAATAAAATATTGAAATAAAAAATTTCATATTGAAAATATCGTATGAAATAAAATGAAAATTTTATAGTAAAAAAAGTTGTAGATAATTTAGATGTAGATCTGATATCATATTTTTAAATATTATTTGAATATTCAAAATCAAAACTTTCTTAGAAAATATAATAATATTTCCCAGTTTATATTTGCACAAAACTTTCCTGCTGTTTTCTATTAGTCTGACATTAGCAGAAACTTCAAGTTTAATGAATATTTTTTTAATAATAATGAATTTAAAAAAATGAAACTACTATTTAATTTTAAGCAGAATATTTAGTTTTTAATGAACAAAAACGTTTTTAAAAGGAATTCCACTATAATAAACTATTGAAAAGTTTTCTATTTTTTTACGCTATTTCATTTTATATCAAAATATTACAAAATGAAATAGCTAAATAAACAACAAAATTACAGTGTAATTATTACAACCGGAAATGTATTTTATATAATGCATAAATATTCAAAACAAATTTAGAAAAAAACGATTTAAAAAAACAAAACTAATTTCAACAACTTCCAGCTACAGGACGAATAATATTTTAAAAAAGGTAAATTCGTGATTATTTTGAAAGATTTTAGCATATTATTACCGATCAAACAGTTTCTAATGTAATTAAATATTTAATAATATTAGATTCAAAATCAATATTTATTAATTTAAAATTACGTTATTTCATAAAGAATCACGCCTAGTTTATTTAATTGAAACCAAATCAAATGATTAAATCAAGGATTAACATGTCAGAGCTATTTAAGCAGAAAACAATGACTTGTTATAATGCCATAAGCATATTAGCTGTGCTGGAGTTATAAGCTCGTGATTCAGTTTCTGCTTAATGAAGTAGGTAATATGATATATTAATGTGGTTAACTGTATACCATACTTATACATAATTATGCCGTCGGCAGATTAATTAGTAATAGGATGCTGAAATCATAAGGCTGTATATAGATGGATATATATATCCTTTGCTTATAGATTTTAGATGCATATAATCATTGTTATTTTTAAATATATATCCTATTAAATATTAAACAGAATAGAGTGTGATGGCATAACCTATTAGACATTCAATTATTTTTACTACCACAAAGAGTGTTTACATATCAATGGATAATGACTGC
The DNA here is from genome assembly GCA_021605095.1 of Caerostris extrusa. Lineage (NCBI taxonomy): Eukaryota > Metazoa > Arthropoda > Arachnida > Araneae > Araneidae > Caerostris > Caerostris extrusa. Next base: position 5,192 of record BPLR01003010.1, read on the forward strand.
TATCTAACTCATTCTTGGCGATGAAATTGAAAATTTCAAATCTTTATACAACCATTTAAAAATCAAGATAATGAAAACTTTTTTCGACTATTTTGTCGAAGTCAAATTTTCCATGTTCTTATTTTTTTCTGACTTGGAATACTACCGTATCTGTTACAAATGTAGATAAGTTTCTTTAAAAAGTCCTTATTATGAAAACTTTTTATCACAGCTGTGAAATAAATCACTGTTCCATTCAATCCAATATAGTGTTGAAATGCTTCTTCAAATCTTAATGTTTATTTATTTTAATATGAAGAAATCAAAACACCAATTCAAGGTTGTTGTGGTATGACTTGTATGCTATTTCGTTTAATCTAAATGATATAATGTAATAAAAGAGTTGTTTACCAAAATATTATTTTTTATAACAACCGTAATTTTTATTCACATGCCCATAATAATTATTATAATATGAATAATAAAATTAAAACTTTTAATTATTTTAAAAGCAATCATATCTTTAAAATTCTACACCAAAAATTTGTTTAAGTTTTTAATATTATGTTGTACAAACGCTCCAAAATAAATAAATGCATTCCAATACAGTATTTATTAAAAAATAAATAAACTAAATATTTATATTTGGTTACATATGTAATTAAGATGATAGTCGACTTTTAAAATAAAATTTAAGAAAAAAATTTTTTTAAAGAATTTAATTAAATAAAATTATTTATTGTTATTATTAATTAATTATCCAAAATATTATTATTAATAATTATCCTAATTAAAAAGAGCAAGTTCTTCTATTTCTTATATTTTAGATTTTTTTTTTTTGTTTGAAAAATATAAGACACATAGGCTCCTAAATTGGTTATGAAAGTAAAAAATTTAAATATTAATTTAATATTAAGGATGTATTGAGTATTATTTAATATTGGAGACGTATTTTTTTTACTCCACTGATTTATTTTTAACATTCAATTTTTCGACTTTATCTCTGTTTTATCATAACACCGTCTATCCATCCATTCCCTGATCGTATTTGTTAAAAATAAAATAAAAAATAAAATGCATTTATTTATTTTTCCAAATGGCTCCAGAATGCGGAATTCTTGAAGATTTCATAACGAGTATGCGGGTAAAAACATTCGTAAATGTTTTCTTTCCCAAATAAAAATATTGCAGAATCCCGAATAACAAAGCAATGCGCCTTTGCAAAGAAAAACAATATTTAGAAAAGGGAAATTTTTCATTCGCATTTACTACGTGGAGCACAGAAAATATGTTACCCTCGTCGTCACGCACTAATAAAAATATTAACCTTGTTACCCAGCTATTTGTATCATGAAGCAACAACGATTTCTTTTGTGCAAATACTTTCTTGTTTCCCCAACCCTAATGCCAAAGAAATTCCAAAATATCTCATCTGGAATTCTTAAGAAATAATAACTTATCCAGTTTCATCCCATGCCTGTTGACAATTATATTAGGCTGCGCAATGCGACCGGTAAATTCTGTTATCGCAAACAAGAATTGTTCGCTCGCTCCGCTATTCAATTTTCTTTTTGCAGTTTTTTTTCATTATATTGCTAATGAAATTTTCCTCCTCCTATTCTACACCCCTTGAACAAAACATACGAAACAACTGTATTGAAAGTTATAAGTAGACTCAATACTTCTTCACGTAACGCATTACGCAGAAGCAATACTAACATGATTTTCTTTTAATTCATTTTCCACATAATGCAATTTATCAAAAGGATATGTTTACGTGCAAGTCCAATCCTTAAATGTTTTATCTAACATTTTTTTATTCTAAGTTCGTGCATAAATTTTGAATTGCAAAGTTCAAATTTATTTTCACTAGAAATTTAATAATCTATTGTTTATTAATTATTAATCTTTTATTAGCTGCAAGTAAACTCGATATATTTTTTATTGTTATTGATTCATTTCCCTTATAATGCAATTTATTTAAAATCATATACATATTATAGTATCTTTATAAAAGTTCTATATTTATAAAAATACTATCTTTATAAAAGTTCTATATTTATAAAAATACTATCTTTATAAAAAGTTATATGTTTATAACAGTACGATCTTTATAAAAGTATATGTTATCTTTATAAAGTTCGTTTATCGCATCTTTATAAAAATCAAAATCGCAGAATTTGGGCAGATAGTATTTGACTTCAAAAATAATTTTTTGCTAAAGTTGGCCAAGAAAAGGGCTACAATTGTAACTGAAGTGAATTGCAAACAGTTCAAGAAATCTGGGTTTCCACATTTGGCGTGGTATCAAGCCCCTTATCTGTATAATTTTGAATCTGCTAAATATCTGCTATTCTAGTTGCAAAGAACTCAGGTCAAAATGTTTGTTTATGAATCAAGAGAAGGTTTTATTTTATATTTAAGACTGTAGCATGGCAGTGCCAGCATTCGTAATTAGGGAAATACAGTCAGTCTTAAGCCAGTTGAGAAACTATGATAATTAAAATCTAACATCTGTCTCAAAATAATTCTAAATATCAACCTCTCCTAATGACAAATGTATATGTGCTCTAATTTAACATTGATTAGTAGGAACCTAAATAGTTAAAGTGTGTGTGTGTCCATAATCTAAAAGTTTTTTTTTTCCTTCAAAATTATCATTTTTTTTTCCTCCATAGTTTCAAAAATTCAGTCAATCGTAATCAAAATTAAAAAAATTCATCAATATTTTTTAATTATAAAAATCGTATTTTGTTATGGCCATCTTATTTTCACCATATGGCGCCCACCCTAAAATCTTACTATTGTCCTGACTTTCAGCTAAGTTGTAATAAAAGTAAGGTATACTTGTAACATTAGTGCACATTTTATTTTCCAAACTAACGCTATTATATTCTTAAAAAAAAATGGTGACATATTAAAAGAATCTGTTAGATAAAATTGATTGCTTTGTTTATCCGATTTTCATTGTTTAAGGCGAGTTATTTATACTCATAAAACTTTAATTCTGTTCAAGTATTTTATATTTTGTACAAGAATTTTGCTTTATTTATACAATTTTTATTATTTAAGGCGAGTTATTGAAATTCATAAAATTTTAATTTTGTGCAAGTATTATGTATTATTAAAATTTAACATGTGTTAACAATTAACTAAGAATGTTTTACTTTCTGAAAGGCCAGGATCATATTCGCTAGTTATGATTTAAATTTTATAAATTGCACTGATGTTGTTTAGTGGCAAACTACCTGCACCATGCAGCTGGACACCAAACTTTCCCTTTGAGGAAGTTCATTTCCCTTTAATACAGTTACTTCCATAATAATCGTAAGATAAACCCCTTCAGAACTGCCCGCGTTTCATTAGCACATTTCTGCTGGGGATTCGAGCTCTGCCAGCACCGATCCAGAATCTTGTTTACTGAATGCCATCTGAAATAATTAAAGAATTCCAGGTGACACGACGATCCGGAAGCGGGTGTTTAATCGTTACATCGTAAAATAAACACAAGACCAAATGGAAACGGGAGAGCTTAGTTAACAGCGTGAAAGGCACCAGCAAATAAACATTAAACTCGAAATTCTCAGGCTGAACTTAAACAAATGGATTCATTAGATTCCAGAACCTGGCTCAATGAATATATTCCATCATAATTTTCAACCAAACATTAAGTTTCTGTTATTTACATTGAAAAGGTTTTCGAAAGAATTTAAGTAACTTAACACTCGGATGTATATTTATTCCGTTTAATGAAAGTTCCTGAAGAGTTTCAGATCTTCGACACTTCCCTGTCATATTATTGATATCACTCGTTATGGTAAACTTCAATGGGAATAAAGATTCTTCAGAATGAAATGAACCGCCTTCTTATGCACCGTCTCATTTCCATGGAGTTAATTAGATGCATTGAAAGAGATTGTAATTGTTTCAGTTCATTCTAAAGTGCTTTGTTCCGGATCGGTGTTGCGTGAGGGGTTGTTGCCACTGAGAGTCTTAACCCGGTGTGAATTAAAATCGATGATGCGATAGGCAAATAATTGTTAGGATAATTATTATGTTGCAATTCTTTTTAAGTTTGATTTCACTGAGTTTGGAGTTTATATGGAACTTTTTAGTTTGTGTTCAATTCGAACACATTAAATATATATTTTCATGTATTTCAAATGATTTTTAAACAAATAAAAGCAGATAATAAAAGTATATGAATTATATATAAGTCATTATCACCACGTTACATATATATATTTGATGGATGGATGATGGAGCCTAAACACAATAACACTTAAAAGTTAAGTTTGTTGCTGTTGTTTTCAATTTATTATTTTCTTTGTTTCAAAAATTGGCTGTCACAATTTAGTTGTAAATAAGATCCACCGTTATACTAAAAGAAAAAAAAAAAAAAACTAATAAATTTTTAGTTGAATGATAAATTATTTATATATTTTGGTATCAAGAAAATTTTGAAGTGATAAAATTCTTCTTCAGTAGCATAACAACCCCATGATGGGCAATACCATATGCATCCTGGTAGATTGCGAAACAGAAAAATTTTGTTTTTAGGGGTAGGGTTATCGACCCTACGATCCTATTAGATCGGTATTTAGGGATTAGAGTGGATTTCGAACCACTATGAATATCCATGACCTCGCGAGGACTGGAAATCGTAACTGTGACACCAAGAATCAGAGATTCTTTTTTTTTTTTTTTTTGGATTTCGTTTGTCACTCTACGGTCATTTTGAGTACACTTTAGGCTAATTAGACAGGGACCTACAGTTTAAAATGGATTTCGAACCACTAACAAACAACCATGCCGCGGCCAAGACTCGAACCTGAAGTCTGGGGTACCAAATGCCAGAGCGCTAGCCAATTGGCCAACAGGCCGCCCGAGCGTCAGCAAGCTAGTCATTCGCCAACAGGCCTCAGTTATTTTTTTCTTCTAATGCAGCTGGTAAATAGACCGTGATCTTTCGCCATAACGGCTGCACCTATGTTACTCCCTTTCCATTACCCAGGAGGCGCGTGTAACTTGATGGTAAGCCACGGACGCGGAGTAACAATGCCCCCGCAGCGCTCAACGATCCTATTAGGACCGGGACCTACAGCTTAAAAAGTGGATTCCGAACCACTACAAACACCCGTGGCAAAGCCGGGATTTGAACCCGATACCTGTGGTACCGAACGCCAGAGCGCTAGCCATTCGGCCATCAGGCCCATACAGGCCTCAGTTATAAAAATCATCTAAGGAAAGTTTGTAATAGAATTTGAGCACGATAAACATCTTTAACAATATTTAGGCATATTTCTTTGCTTCATCCTGAAAAATACCGTATGATATAAAATGGAAAGTTTTTAATAAAAAGAAAGTTTTGATAATTTTAGATTTAGAATCTGATATCTTATCTTTATATATTGCTTGAATACACAAAATCAAGAAATTTCTTACAAAATATGAAAATATTTAATAATTTATATTTGCACAAAACTTTTTATGCGGTTTTATATTAGTTTGACGTTAGCAGAAACTTCATGTATAATGAATTTCTTTAGTAATGAACTAAAAAAAATAAAATTGCTATTTAATTTTACATAGAATATTTAAATTGTAGTAACAAAAAAAAAAAATGTAAAAGGAATTGACTAAAATAAAATACTATTGAAAATGTCTCTCAGGTTTTCTTGTACTATTTTTATTTTATGTTAAAATATTATAAAATTAAATAGAAAATAAACAACAAAACACATGTAATTATTATAATTGGAAATGTATTTTAAATAATGCATAAATATTCAAATCAAAAAAAAAAACGTTTTTAAAAAAAACAAAATTAATTTCAACAACTTCTAACTATTGGATGGATAATATTTAAAAAAGGTAAATTCGTAAATATTCTGAAAGATTCTAAAATATTATTACCGATCAATCTGTTTCTAATGTAATTAAATACACTAATGTCCATAAATTAAGGATAATGAAGTTCAGGCAAAGAAAGAGACAGAAGCAAAACAAATTTGACTTATTTGTAAAGTCTATTTATTAAACAAAAGGTAAAGAGCAAAAAGATGCTATATGTTTGACATAATTAATAAAAACTGCGATTTTTACTCCCTGAGCAAATTTCGAAAAGGAACCTATTTACAAAAACAGTATAACATGGTTAGTATGATGGTTAATATGGAGTATGTCTCCCGGACGATGCAATACAGGCCTTTACAACGCCTAGGCATGCTGAGTATCAAATTATCAATCTGATCTTCTGGAATATTACACCACACATCAAGCAATGCCCTCCGAAGTTCCGGTTGACAGGTGGGAGGGGGTTGACGGGCTGCAATTCGTCAGCCAAGCATATCCCACACATGCTCTATCGGATTCAAGTCCGGTGAGTATGCTGGCCAATCCATACGGGTGATATCCTCCAATTGAAGGCATTCGTCTACAATGTTTGCACGGTGAGGACGGGCGTTGTCATCCATAAACAGAAATTCAGCACCCATGGCGCCCCGAACAAACGTACATAGCCTTTTTGTACGATGTACAAAACGTACATCGTACAAAACAAACGTACATACGAAACAAAACAGAATGACATCCCGACAGATGTGGCTTGTCATCGTTACACTCTGAACATGCAGGTCAGTTCTGGAACCAAGAATAATTCCTCCCCAAACGAGCCATCCTGCACCACCGTAACGGTGTCGTTCAATGGTGTTCTCTTGGTGGTAACGGGCACCTGACGGTCTCCATATGAAAATCCGGCGAGAATCAGACTGCAAACTAAACCTGGACTCGTCGGAAAACATCAAACAAGACCACTGTTGCGGTGTCCACAATTCATGCTCTCTACCCCAGGTTAATTGCAGGCGACAGTGAGTTGCGGTAAGTGGAACACATCTGACAGGCCTACGAGCATATAGACCAAAACGGTACACTGTCTGCCTTGAAACTGTCGTACCGGTAGCTGAAGAGCGCTGACGAGACAGGTCTGATGCTGTGCTCCGTCTGTTTCTTTTGGCAGTAACTGCTAAATACCGGTCCTCATTTGGCGTTGTAACTCGGGGGCGACCTGTGCTGTAACATCTACTCCCATTACCATCATCTTAGAATCGTTGCCAAAGCCTGAGATGACACTCTGGGCAATGTCAAGTTCCTCGGATACTTACAGCTGGATACGTCCACATTTCAGTCGTCCTATAATTCTACCACGTAAAAATCCTCCAAATGCTTCCTTTGTGCCATAACTATGCGGTTATTGCACTGAAAGGCTTTTAAAGCGCTTGTGAACAATTTTACTTCTTTGCCACCATTCCTTATATACCCCTCTCTTACACTCTCGTCAATGTGACGTACTATCCGCGCCATCTGGTGTTTTCCTGTAATTTGCATATTCTTCTTCAAGATGTGTGTGATAATTCTACAGGTGAAATTTTTATTTTAGTGTTCAATTTCTGTGTGATTCTGAATTATCCTTAATTTATGGACATGAGTGTATTTAATAATATTAGATTCAAAATCAAAATTTATTAATTTAAAATTACGTTATTTGATAAAAACTCACTCCTAGTTTATTTAATTGAAACCAAATCATGTGATTAAATCACGAATTAACAGATCAGAGCTGTTTAAGCCCAAAACAATGACTTGTTATAATGCTATAAGCATATTAGCTGCGCTGGCGTTGTAAGCTTGTGATTCAGTTTCTGCTTAATGAAGTAGGTAATGTGATATAATAATGTGGTTAACTCTATGCCATACTTACACATAATTATGCCGTGGGCGAATTAACTAGTAATCGGATGTTGAAATCATAAGGCTGACTCATATATAGTTATATATACATATATCCTTCACTTATATAAGTATTGTAATAAGTATTTATTCTAATAGATACTAATCTAGAATAGAGTGTAATGATATCAGTTGTTAGACAGTTAATTTTTTTTCTAGCTTAAAGAGAGTCTGTTTACATATCAATGGATATTAATTGCCATCTAAGTCATTCTTGGCGATGAAATTGGAAATTTCAAATCTTTATACAACCATTTAAAATTCAAGATAAGGAAAACTTTTTTGATTATTCTGTCGTAGTCAGTTCCATGTTCGTATTTTTCTGACTTGGAATATGTACCTACCTGTATATGTACCTGTCCGTATCTGTTACAAATGTGAATAAGTTTCTTTTAAAAGTCCTTATTATTAAAAAATTTTATCATACCTATGAAATAAATCACTGTACCATTCAATCCAATATAGTTTTGAAATGCTTTTTCAAACCTTATATTTTACTATGAACAAATCAAAGCACCAATTCACTGGGCTATATTACTGTTATTCTAAAAGATATTATACATTAAGGGAGTTATTTATCACTATATTACTTTTTATGGCAAACTTAATTTTTTTTACTCACATGCCCATTTTAACATCAAAAAATAATTATTGTAATGCAAGTAACAAAAATTAAAAGCTTTTAATTATTTTAAAAGCAATGATTTCTTTAAAATTCTACACCAAAATAATATGTTTTATTCTTTAATGTTATGTTTTATAAGTCTTTCAAAATAAATATGCGCTTACCAACGCATTATTAATTTAAAATATTTATGTTTGACTATATATGTAATTAAAATCACTCTGTCTTAGCCGACTTTTGAGATAAAATTTAAAAAGATTTAATTAAAAAATTTTTAAATAAAATTATTTATGTTTATTAATAATTAATTATACAAATCATTAATTAAATATCCAAATTATTATTACTATTATTAATTATCCAAATTATTATTATTATTATTAATTATCAAAATTAAAAAAGAACAAATTCTTCTATTTCTCGAATTTTAGATAATAAGATTAAGACTGATAAGATTAAGACTTTAAGAAATGTAAATCATATAGGTTCCTTAATTGGTCATAAGTAAAAAAATAAACATTAATTTAATGTTAAGGATGTATTGAGTATTATTTAATATTCTGGACATAATCTTTTTTTACTCCACTGATTTATTTTTAACATTTCATTCTTCAACTATATATCTGTTTTATTATCACGAAGTCTATCCATCCATTCCTGATCGTATCAGTCAAAATAAAATAAAAAATGCATTTATTTATTTATTTTTCCAAATTGCTCCAGAATGCGGAATTCTTGAAGATTTCAAAAACAAACACTATTTGGGTAAAAACCTTCGCAAATGCTTTCTTTCCCAAATAAAATATTGCAGGATCCCGAATAACAAAGCAATGCGCCTTTGAAAAGAAACAATACTTAGAATAGGGAAATTTTTCATTCGCATTTACTACGTGGAGCACAGAAAATAGTTGCCTGTCGTCACGCACTAATAAAATATTAACCTTGTTACCGAGCTATTTGTATGATGAAGAAACAACGCTTTCTTTTGTGCAAATACTTTCTTGTTTCCCTAACCCTAAAGCCAAAGAAATTCCAAACTTTCTCATCTGGAATTCTTAAGAAATAATAATTTATCCAGTTACATCGTATGCCTGTTGACAATCATATTAGGCTGCACATTGCGACCGGTAAATTCTGTTATCGCAAACAAGAATTGTTCGCTCGCTCCGCTTTTCTATTTTCTTTGCAGTTTTTTTTTTATATTGCTAATGAAATTCTTCCTCCTCCCATTCTACACCCCTGGAACAAAACATATGAAAGAACTGTCTTAACAGTTACAAGCAGACGAAATACTTCTTCACGTAACGCATTACGCAGAAGCAATACTAACAGGAATTTCTTTTAATTCATTTTCTACATAATACAATTTATGACGAGCATATATTCATGTTCAAGTCCAATTATTAAATCTTTTATCCACCACCTTTTATTCAAAGTTCGTGCATAAATTTTGAAATGCAAGTTCAAATTTATTTTCATTTGAAATTTAATAATCTATTGTTTTTACTACAATTTTATTAGCTACAAATAAACTCAATATTTTTTATGGATTGCTATTGATTCATTTCCTTTATAAGGCAATTTATTTAAAATCATATACATGTTATATTATATTTATAAAAATATATGTTATCTTTTTTAAAAGTTCTATAATTATAAAAGTACTATCTTTATAAAAGCATATGTTATCTTTATAAAAGTTCAAATATTATAAATAGGGAAAAATCGCAGAATAGGGGCCGCTGGTTATTTATTTATTATTTTATTATTTTATTATTTTTATTATTATTATTTTACCAAATTGGTTATTATTTTTACCAAATTGCGCCAAGATATGTGTTGCGATTGTAAGTGAAGGGAATTGCAAACAGGACAAGAAATTTGATTTACCACATTCCCACTATCAAAAATAAAACCTGAATAAATTAAATAATTGATATCTACATAAAAATAATTGTATCAACATTTTGAAAATTGATAAACAACAAACATATTGCTGCATTCCTAAACCAACTATCAATTTACATCATCAGATTCTAGCACATTGCAAAATGATGGCAACCATATTTTCGCATTCTAACATGTTGAAAATAAATAATCAACAAGCATTATTTCGCGATACTGCACAGAAGTACAATAATATTAATACAGCTACATTCTTGTATATTGAAAACTGATATTCAACAAATATATACACATTTCTACATTACTTCATTCATTCATTGAAAACTACTAAACAACACAAACAACTCCTCCTCAGTTGTTGAAAACTAACAATCAACGAACAACTCTTCTCGTTTTAACCCGCTGGAAGCTAATAACCAGCGAACATTTCTGCACATTATTGCACTCAAGAAACACTCTACTACTACTACTACACCACACCACATCACTGTGCCTAGAGCTGAGTTGCCCCTATACAGTTTGGGAATGATGCGGGTGAAAGGAAAGGACGCACGATGGAGGCGGGAAAATTTTGCATAATTCACTTTTTTGGAGGTACAGAAGCTGAACAATGGGGAAAATTCATACAAGAACTGAACTAAATGTCAAAAATTTAAAAAATTGAAGAAGAATTAATATGAAATGCGAAAAATATAAAAACGTGAGGTAAGAGATTTTAGAGACAAAAATTAAAAGCAATATGATACAATAAGCACTACATATGAGATTATACAAATCAGAGAGCTGAAGGAATATTCATGAAATCAATTATTATAGAATTTAGCAAGAAACACTCGATGGCTGATAATTCCAAATACATCCTGGGCGCTATTTAAATCAAATCCTCAAGGCCTTATCTAGATCTGTACCTCAGAATCGGCCAGGCGAAAACAAATACCAACAAATGCAGCACTCATACCCGAATACTGCACCGTTCCTCCGGGATTAAGTAGTTCTCTCCGCAAAGTCTAAAACGCACTAACTGGAACTGCACTAGAAAAGGGGGAAGAGCTGATTGAATCGCCATCGATTCCCATACAAAGCGAGAAATAACAATCTAGACGAAAACGAGAGAGATGGGGCTTATTGGGTTTTCTATGTGCAGTTTCTGATGATGATTTAGGGATGTGGAAACGGAATTTGAGTGAGGCGACATAGCGCATGCAATTTTCTCCCTTTCCAAATGCGAGGAAAAAAAGTTTTCGGCCAAAATAAGATGAGATATTATTCATAATTTTTATCTTTTGGGAAGAAGGGAAAAAAATATGTATATGTATTTAAATGGCGAAATTGGGAAGTTATGGAGATATTTAGGATTTTTCCTTTTTCTGTAGAAAGGAATTATTTGTATTAAAATGGAAAATATTGGCTTAAGGGAATTTGAACATAAGTATCAAATATTTTATCTGTTTAGAAAGAATTGCGTATGTACATTTTTATATCAATATTTTATTATATTGATTAATCCCTGGGAATGTTTTTGCAAAATTGTGGTAACACAATTTTGCTGCAAGGTATCAAGCCTTTTATCTGTGTCATTTTGAATCTGCTAAATATCTGCTCTTCGAATTGCAAAGAACTGAGGTCAAAATGTTCATATTTAAAAACAGCATGGAATGATCCCTCTGTTAGTTGTAAAATCGCGTCCTCATGTTTGTTTATAAATCAAAAAAAGGTTTTATTTTATATTTAATACTGTAAAATGGCATTAAGGAAATATAATAGTCAGTCTTAAGCCAGTTGAGAAACTATGATAACTAATATTTAAAAACTGTCTCGAAATAATTCTAATTATCAAACTCTCCTAATGAAAAATGTAAATGTGCTCTAATTAAACATTCGTTAGTAGGAACCTAAATAATTAAAGTGTGTGTGTGTCCAAAACATAAAAGTTTAGTTTTTCCCTCCAAATTTATCATTTTTTGCCACCATAGTGTCAAAAAATTCAGTCAATCGTGATCAGAAATATAGAAAAATTTTATTAATATATTTTTATTTAAATAAAAATCTTAATTTTTTTCTTATTATCAACGTATTTCCACACTAATAACTTTACATTATTAGTGCACATTTTATTTTCCAACTAGCACTATTATATTCTCTTTAAAAAATGGTAACATATTGAAAGATTCTTTTAGATAAGAATGATTACTTTATTTATCCAATTTTCAATGTTTAAGGCGAGTTATTTAAACTCCCAAAACTTTAATTCTGTACAGATACTTTATTTTAACAAAATTTAAAATAACTAAGAATGTTTTATTTTCTGAAAATTCAGGATTTTATTTGCTAGTTAAGATTTAAATTTTATAAATTGCATTAATGTTGTTCAATGGCAAACTGTCTCCATCATGCAGCTGGCCACCAAACTTTCCCTTTGAGGAAGTTCATTTCCCTTTTAATGCAGTTACTTCCATAATAATCTTAAGATAAACCCCTTCAGAACTGTCCCCGTTTCATTAGCACATTTCTGCTGGGGATTAGAGCTCTACCAACACCGATCCAGAATCCTGTTTACTGATTGCCATCTGAAATAATTAAATAATTTCAGGAGACACGACGATCCGGAAGCGGGATGTTTAATCGTTACATCGTAAAATAAACACAAGACCAAATAGAAACGGGAGAGCTTAGTTAACAGCGCGAAAGGCACCGGCAAATAAACATCAAACTTGCAATTTCTCAGGCTGAACTTAAACAAATGGATTCATTAGATTCCAGAACCTGACTCAATGAATATATTCCATCATAATTTTTAAACCAAACATTAAGTTCTGTTATTTACATTGGAAAGGTTTTCGAAAGAATTTAAGTAACTTAACACTCGGAATGTATATTTATTCCGTTTAATGAACGTTCCAGCAGAGTTTCAGATCTTCGACACTTTCCAGTCATATTATTGATATCACTCGTTATGGTAAACTTCAATGGGAATAAAAAGATTCTTCAGAATGAAATGAACCGTCTTCTTGTGCGCCTCTCATTTCCATGAAGTAAATTAGATTCATTGAAAGAGATTGTAATTAAGTTTCATTTCATTCTAAAGTTGTTTGTTCCGGATCGGTGTTGCGTGAGGAGTTGCCACTGAGACTCTTAACACGGTGTGAATTAAAATCGATGATGCGATAGGCAGATAATTGTTAGGATAATGATTATGTTGCAATTCTCAGTTTGCAGTTCATATGGAACTTTAGTTTATGCTTAATTCGATAGCATTAAGTATATATTTTCTTGTATTAATTTAATAACACACTAGTGGAATAATTCATTCAGTGTGAATATTTTACTAATGAAATCTTTGACTACCATTTAATTTGAATTTACAAATGATTGTTAAGCAAATAAATACAAATAATAAAAGTAAATGAATTATATGAAGTCATTAGCCACGTTTTATATATATATATATATATATATATATATATATATATATATATATATATATATAAAACGTGGCTAATGACTTCATATAATATATATATATATATATATATATATATAAATATTTGTATAAATATTTATATAAATATATATATATATATATATATATATATATATATATATATAAAACGTGGCTAATGACTTCATATAATTCATTTACGTTTATTATTCGTATTTTTGTATTTTTTATTTGTATTACTTTTATTATTTGTATTATATTATATATATATATATATATATAAATACAAATAATACAAATAATAAAAGTAACACAAATAATAAAAGTAATGCAAATAAAAAAATACAAAATAAATACGAATAATAAAAGTAAATGAAATATATGCGGAATGCGGAATTCTTGAAGATTTCAAAACAAACACTATTCGGGTAAAAACCTTCGCAAATGCTTTCCCCAAATAAAATATAGCAGAATCCCGAATAACAAAGCAATGCAAAGCCTTTGCAAAGAAACAATACTTAGAAAAGGGAAATTTTTCATTCGTATTTACTACGTGGAGCACAGAAAATATGTTGCCAGTCGTCACGCACTAATAAAATATTAACCTTGTTACCCAGCTATTTGTATGATGAAGAAACAACGCTTTCTTTTGTGCAAATACTTTCTTGTTTCCCCAACCCTAAAGCCAAAGAAATTCCAAAATATCTCATCTGGAATTCTTAAGAAATAATAATTTATCCAGTTTCAATCCATTGCCTGTTGACAATTATATTAGGCTGCTCATTGCGACCGGTAAATTCTGTTATCGCAAACAAGAATTGTTCCCTCGCTCCGCTATTCAATTTTCTTTGCAGTTTTTTTAAATTGCTAATGAAACTTTTCCTCCTCCTATTCTACACCCCTTGAACAAAACATATGAAACAACTGTCTTTAGCATTTAGAAGTAGACGCAATACTTCTTCACGTACCGCATAACGCAGAAGCAATACTAACATGAAGTTCTTTTAATTAATTTTCCTCATATTGCAATTTATCAGGAAGGTATATTTATGGGCTAGTCCTATTATTAAATCTTTTATCCACCATCTTTTATTCAAAGTCTGTGCATAAATATTGAATTGCAAGTTCAAATTTATTTTACTTGAAATTTAATATTCTATTGTTTTTACTTGAATTTTATTAGCTACAAGTAAATTCGATATTTTTTTTGGATTGTTATTGATTCATTTCCCTTATGATACATAATATAATGCAATTTATCTAAAATCATATATATATGTTATAGTATCTTTATAAAATTTCTATATTTATAAAAATACTATCTTTATAAAAGTTGTACATTCTGATTTGGAATATTTCAGTACTTATTACAAATGTGGATAAGTTTTCTTTTAAAAGTCCTTTTTGGAAATTTTTTATTGAAAATATCAAATATATCACAGTTTTCCATTCAATCCAATATAGTTAAATTAGTTAATACTATAGTTAATTTAGTTAATTAATTTTTCGATATTAAAAACTTTTTTTTTTTTTAGTGTTCAGTTTTATAAAGGCTTAACAACACGTTATTAATTAAAAAATTATCATCATCGGCACAGCAGCCCCTTGTGAGCTAACGTCGTCTTGCCAGATTAAGAGAGATGTTTTTCTTTTTACGGGGCAGGGTTATTAGCCCTACGCCCAACAGCCATATTAGACCGGCAACTACGGTTTACAGTGGATTTCGAACCACTACAAACATCCATGGTATCCCCGGGAGTCGAACCCGAAACCTATAACACTGACCCCAGAGCTCAGTCACTCGACCATCAGGCCCCTGTTAAAAAATAAATTAATTATATATTTATATTTCACTACATATATAATTAAAATCACTCTGTCATAGGCGACTTTTAAAATAAAATTCAAGAAGAATTTTTTAAGAAAGAATTTAATTAAAAATAAATTTATCTTCTAACCAAATTTAAAAAGCACAAGTTCTTCTGCTTCTTAAATTTGGGCATTTTCAGAAATGTAAATCATATAGGATCATTAATTGGCTATATGTAAAAAAAAATTAAATATTAAATTAGTATTCAGAATGGACATAAATTTATTTCTACTCCACTGATTTATTTTTAACATTTCATAATTCAACTATATCATAACACCGTCTGTTTTATTATAACATCGTCTATCCATCCAATACTGAACGTATTTGTCAAAATAAAATGAAAAATGTATTTATTTATTTATTTTTCCAAATTGCTCCAGAATTCGAAATTCTTTGAGATTTCAAAACAAACACTATTCGGTTAAAAACCTTCGCAAATGCTTCCTTTCCCAAATAAAATATTGCAGAATCCCGAATAACAAAGCAATGCGCCTTTGCAAAGAAACCATACTTAGAAAAGGGAAATTTTTCATTCGTATTTACTACGTGGAGCACAGAAAATATGTTGCCTGTCGTCACGCACTAATAAAATATTAACCTTGTTACCGAGCTATTTGTATGATGAAGAAACAACGCTTTCTTTGTGCAAATACTTTCTTGTTTCCCCAACCCTAAAGCCAAAGAAATCCCAAAATATCTCATCTGGAATTCTTAAGAAATAATAATTTATCCAGTTTCATCCCAAGCCTGTTGACAATTATATTAGGCTACGCATTGTGACCGGTAAATTCTGTTATCGCAAACAAGAATTGTTCGTTCGCTCCGCTATTCAATTTTCTTTGCATGTTTTTTTTATATTGCTAATGAAATTTTTCCTCCTCCCCTTCTACACCCATGAACAAAACATATGAAACAACTGCCTTTAACAGTTACAAGCAGACGCAATACTTCTTCAAGTAAAACATTACGCAGAAGCAATACTAACATGAATTTCTTTTAATTCATTTTCTACATAATGCAATTTATCAGGAGGATATGTTCATGTGCAAGTCCATTTATTAAATCTTTTATCCAACATTTTTTATATTCAAAGTTCGTGCATGAATTTTGAATTGCAAGTTCAATTTTATTTTCACTAAAAAATTTAATAATCTACTGTTTTTACTTGAATTTTATTAGCTACAAGTAAACTCGATACTTTTTTTGGATTGTTATTGATTCATTTTCCTTATAATGCAATTTATTTAAAATCATATACACGTTATTGCATCTTTATAAAAGTTCTATATTTTTAAAAGTATATGTTATCTTTATAAATGTTCAAATATTATATTTAGAGCAAAAATCGCAGAATAAGGACCGCTAGAATCAAACATTCTTTTTGCCAAAGTGCGCCAAGAAAAGGTTTATAATTTTAAGTGAAGCGAATCGCAAACAGTACAAAAATCGGGTTACCATTTACATTTGGCGACTTGGTGCCACAAAAAAAAACCAATCCCAAAAAGCCAAATCCCAAAGGGCCTCTATTTTGAGATTTGGCCGTAATTAGTATCCTAAGTCCGTGTACGAATTTTATATTGCAAAATGTATATACAGATATATTCACTTATACAATAGCATATTTGTAGCATACAATAGTTTTTGCTGAACATTTTTTTCTTACATTTTTAAAAAAATTATATTAATATCCACAATCAGACACAATGCTTTCTTTTGAACTGCTATGGATATGTTCCTCACTTAATACAACTTATTAAAAATATATATGCATGTGCGTGCGCAAGACCGAATCTGAAATTTTTATCCACCATACTTTTTCCTTCGAAATCAATACATAAATTTTTAAATCTTGAACTCAATAAATTAATCGGGAACTTGAATAAATTTCGAATAATTTGACCTCTAATCATCCAGACGAAAATAAACTTTACCAAACTGCAACATTTATCCAGAGTGCTGCACTATAGAAATAGTGCAGCATTCTGGAATGAAGGACTACCTTTCCATAAAGTATAAAACTCACTAACAAGATTGAACTAAAATATGAGATATTCTTATTAAATTTCCATCAATTCTCGAACAAAATGAGAAACATTTTAAAAAATTACTTTCGCCCAAACTCATTCAATATTTCATGAAAATAAAATAACAAAGATTTCTGTTAAGGAACATTTTAAATAGATTATGGATTCCTTGTCATCCAGTTTTTAATGCACACAGTGTAACACAGCAAAAACTTTTCCTCTGTATTTAATTGATATTGTTATTTTTTTTCAGACAATCTTTATTTGATGATTAGCTTACAATTGTAATTTTACGGTACATGTTTTAAAATGAGATTCGTGGTACAATATTCTTTCAAATAATTTTTACAACATTTAACAAAAAAATATATGAATATATTTAACACAGAACGTAGAATGTTCATCTATTATATCATTTACTGCATCAAATCAATCACTATGATAAAATTATTTAATCCGTTTCTTCATATTTTAAAAATTAACAATCACATCTTCTGATTCATATATGATAAAAATTTTAAAAAAATAATCTAATTGATTAAAATAAACTAAAAACTCACGGGATTTTCAAATTAGAAACACTACTAGACCACTAAGTCCAATCGTCCTGGTCATATACAGAATAAATTTAAATAGATTCTTTTCACCTCATTAAAAGTTAAAATGAATCGTCAGAAAAATTCCTTTACTATCACTAATCGATTATCATCGTAAAATTCCCCTATTCTATTCGCCACTTTCTATAACACGTTGAAAACTAATAAATAAATCGATCCACATTCCACATCTAAACAAATATCAGGAAATGTATTTACACATTCAAACACATTGAAATCATCAAAAGATTAAAAACAGAATTTAATTTGAATTTAATAATTATTCAAACAAGAGATTTTGCTCCAAAATAAATAATTCAGTATTATAATAAGAAGACATATATAAGTCTTAAGATGGCAATATACATGTCTTCTTAAGATGACATAATATATATGCCTTCTTATTATAATATTGAATTATTTATTATAATAAGAAGGCATATAGCTTAGATGACAATATTATTAAAAATAAAAAATAAAGTCTTTTTTTCTAATTTCAAACATAAGAAACTTTCACAAATTAAATGATAAATATCAACTTGAAATTCTTTTATTTACTAATCATCATGATAAACTTCCTTTATCTACTTTCTCACATTCTAATAATCTTTTCTTTTTTTCTCAATCCCTTACCCAAGACTATGCAGCCACCTGCCAATTACGGCGAGGATGGAACTTCGGTGGGCCTCATGTAGGTCATGAACAACCCACTGACGAGTGTTAAATAATCTGAAAACTAATACTCCGCAAACACATCATCCATGATTTAGCTCAAGAAATAATTCTGTGATTACTGCTTTAAAATAATCTTTATACAGTTGTTTATGCTTTCAAATCTTTATTTTAATCAATCATTGAGGTCCTACCCAAATCTGTACCTCTCAATTGGCAAAATAAAAACAAGTATCAGTATATTACATTACTCTCAAAGTACTATGCCACTCATGCTAGGGTGTTGTACTACTCATACTAGAATACAGCACCATTCATAGGTAAAAAATAGTCCCCTTATTCTGCCTATAGTCCCCGTGGAATATAGGAAAACTTAATTGAATCGCAACCATTTTCTGTACAAATAAGAACAAAACGTTAGCTTCTTTATTAGTGCAACAACCCCAAAGTGGGCCAAGACTTCTTGACTACTGACATATTCCGAGACTGGAGATGTTTTCTTTCTACTGGATAAGATTCTTAGCCCTACTCCCAAAGCTCTACAATCATATTACGGGTTGAAGTGGATTCCGAACCACTAAAAGCATTCATGACACTGTCTGGATACGAAGCCGAATCCTGTGGTATCGAAAGTCAGAATGCTAAAACAATAACTGGGGTATCCGAAATATATTCTTTTGCTTTATGCAAAATTCTAGCAAAAACATATCATCAAAAATAAATCCATAATAAATTAAATAATTAATATCTACATAAAAATAATTTTATCAACTTTTTGAAAATTGATAAAACAGCAAACATATTGCTGCATTCTAAACCAACTATCAATTTACATCATCAGATTCTAGCGCATTGCAAAAGGAGGTCAACCATATTTTCGCATTCTAACATGTTGAAAATAAATAATCAATAAGCATTACTTCACGATACTGCACACAAGTACAATAATATTAATACATCTACATTCTTCTACACTGAAAACTAATATTCAACAAATATACACATTTCTACGTTACTTCATTCATTGAAAACTACTAAACAACCCAAACAACTCCTCCTCAGACGTTGAAAACTAATAATCAACGAACAACTCTTCCCATTTTAACCCGCTGGAAGTAATAACCAGCGAACATTTCTACACATTATTGCACTCAAGAAACACTCTCGATGGCTGATAATTCCAAATACTCCTGGACACGTTATTTAAATCAAATCCTCAAGGCCTTATCTAGATCTGTACCTCAAATTGGCCAGGCGAAAACAAATACCAACAAATGCAGCACTCATACTAGAGTACTGCATCATTCCTCGGGGATTAAGTAGTTCTCTCCGCAAAGTCTAAAACGCACTAACATGAGAACTGCACTAGAAAAGGGGGAAAAGCTGATTGAATCGCCATCGATTCCCATACAAAGCGAGAAATAACAATCTAGACGAAAACGAGAGAGATGGGGCTTATTGGGTTTTCTATGTGCACTTGCTGATGATGATTTAGGGGTGTGGAAACGGAATTTGAATGAGGCGACATAGTGCATTGCAATTTACCTCCTTTCCAAATGCAAAGAAAAAAAGTTTTCGTCCAAAATAAGATGAGATATTATTCATCATTTTTATCTTTTTGAAAAAAAAAAAAAATATGTATATGTGTTGAAATGGCGAAATTGGGAAGTTATGGTGATATTTAGGATTCCTTTTTTGTGTAGGAAGGAATTATTTGTATTAAAATGGAAAATATTGGCTTAAGGGAGTCGGAACATAAGTATCAAATATTTTATCTTCTTAGAAAGAATTGTGTTTGTATATTTTTTATATAAACAATTTATTTATATCTTTTCCCTTAAAACACTAAAATCTTTAGTTATGTAACATTTTCATTAATGATTATTAATGAAATTATTCTCGAAAACTCGAAAAATTTCTCTTGCAAAACATTTTTTCACTAATTTCAGTACATTCAAACACAAACAACTGTAGTATAAAACAAATGAAGAATAATGCATGTTCATCAATAAATTTAAATCAAAGTTAAATCAAGAAACTATTTTTTTTTTTTTTTTTTTAAATTTTTTTGCTTTAAATGTGGGAATTACAATCGCGGAATAAAACAGATAAGTAACCAAATTAAAGCTTTTAGTATGCAGTTAGGGCAACAGATTGTAACTGAGTGTGGTTGGGTTGAGATTCTCGAGGCACAGGTGGAGAACTCACAGCTTTATTTACACACGCACGAATACACAATTAGGGACATACATTATTTAACACATTTAAAGACAGATGATTATATATTTGTGGAAGGACTCCACTTCTAAGCCGAAACCCAGATACGCGCAGGGTACCTCTCCCGGTGAGAGTCTGTAGGCCAACTAATGCGCCTGTATGAACTAAATATATTTTCTCGTGTGAGGAGACGCTATAAACTAAACGTTTCTCAGCACGAGAGAAGGTTGGAGAGAGAGAGGCTGTACTTCCATTCAGATGGGAGTTTCAAAGCCGGCTGACCATTTCTTTTGATTCTTACAGGGATTTGGTTTGATCCGTCGCTCCACGGTCATTTAGGCTAATTATATCGGGACCTATAATTTAATGTAGATTCTGAACCACTAAAAAACATCTATCCAGGATTCGAACTTGAAGAATGGGGTACCAACGGCCAAAGTGCTGGACAATTGGCCATCAGGTCCCTGTATAAGAGGAAGCGAGGTTACAAGCTACCTGTACACAACGTGTTAGACATGATGTCAGATATTTATTGGCGGCATTACAAAATTATGCAATACAAATATAAGACAGGAATTCTTTTTTGAAAACTTACAACGTAACTAAATAAATGTCTACGTGAGATGGTTCTTTGTTGCTCATATTACTTCTAAGGGATCCTCGATTTCATATCGGGGCAGGTATATGAAGACTAAAGCACTAAATTTTATTTCAATTTTCATCAGAGTTAACTTCATTGGGTTTACTCATAAATTATGTGAAATATTGTGTCAAACATATGTCATGCTCTAATTTGCATTCACTGAGACAAAGCTGCTATTAATTCAGACCTCATCAGATGCCTGCTAACACATGACATAAAATCCATCATCGTTTGAACGTATTACGAGCAACAAAGGACTCTCACATCAAAATTTATTAACTTCTGTAATAACAGTGGCTAAAAGTTTTTGCATACACGAATTACTTTTCATAAATAAGCACGATAATTGTTTTAATTATTACTTAATAAACACATATAAAAAGAAAAAATAATATTCCTGGATTATTTTTTCCTTAAAGAAAATAATAATCATTTTAAAAAATTAAAATTGTTATATTTTATCATGCCAAAGAAATTGCAAAAAAAAATATTTGCACACATAGTATTGTTTCTTTTAAATACTGTAAAAAAAGATAAAGATACATTTGATTCAATTTTGCAAAAAAATATTATAACTCTTCATGATTGTGATTAATTCACAGAAAAAAATTCAATTATTATTTGGTCGTCCTTGAAAAATAAATGAAACACTTGAAAAAATAAAAAAGAAAGAACAACATTTGCAATACTGCAAAATTGTCAAAATTTCCTTTCTTGTATGCAGGAGAAATGGTTGCTGACATTGGTTCAACATCGGGAAATATATTCACACCTCAAACTATTCGAAATATTGTTCATTATGCAAATATCCAAGAAAGAGCAACTCGAAAAAAAACCATATATCAATGACAGAAATAGGCAGAAAAGATTTGTTTACCAACTTTAATCTTGTGTCAACAAACCAGCACAACTCTGGAAAAATGTATTTTTTTCCCGAAGAAAGCAAGTTTCGTATATTTGGATCTGATGGAAAAAAACGGTTTGGTAAAATCTAAATACTGCTCTTGAAATAAAAAATTTAAGACTTACTGTCAAACAGGGTGATGGGCTTGCAATAAATTATGCATCGTTGCAATAAATAGTTATGTTTATTGAAGGTTATGTGAATGTTAAACAATATGTTGATTATTATGACTATTTCTAGATAACTTAATAAACAGTACATTGGAATTGAGAATTAGTGATTCATTTTATTTTCAACACGACAACCATCCAAAACATGCAACTAACACTACAAAGCTATGGTTGTTATAAAACATATATATATATTTTTTTAAACCTTTCTCCATGGTAGCCGGACATCAATTCTATTGAAAATTTGTGTGTGTATTGTATGTGAATTGAATGTGTTAATTTTTTGGATGTATAATTGAGAAAAGTCACCATTTCAAGTAAAGCTGATCTTAAGCAAATTCTAATTAAATGACGACCAAATGCAATGTGTAAACATGTCAAAAATTAGCAGAATTAGATCTTACAGACAATTAGACTTTTCTTACCAGACAATTAGATCTTATTATTGAAGCAAACTGTATACATGCTAAATATTAGCAATATTTGTTAGTTTTGGATATTTTCTGTTGTTGTTTCTATTCCACTTGGTCGACAGCAACATCTAAACCAATTCAATCATACCTAACTAATTTGATCCTAGAGGCATGTTACGGGAAAGAGAAATAGCCACTATAAGTAGAACTCTTAAGGCTGCCCTGCGCGGCCAAGCTCATCTACAATCTTGTTGCCGTAAACACCTACATGTGGCATCATAATATTTTCTTCCTTGCTTTATCATTGCTAATATGCAAATAATTTTTGACATTACAAATATTCATTTCTTTCTTTTTTTTTTTTATATAAATAGTTATAAAAAATTGTTACATTACAGTAAGATATTAAATACATTTATTTTTTTTTGTAAATATGCTCTATATTCTTCCTTTGTAAATGTATTTGTGATTATTTATGCCAGATGTATGCAGAATAGCAATTTGTGCAAATACTTTTTCCCTAGTGTACATTGTAAGTTAGTAAATAAATTTTGTTTTGTATTTCTTTTAAGGTTTTTTTCACTTCATTTTATTATGCGTCCCAGTTATTCTTTGGCATCCTGTAAATTTAAAAGTTGTTGTTCATATAAATATTAATGTGTTAGTATTAAATCTAGTATATCCTTCACTTGTGAGCATCTGCAACTTATATTCCTCTTGTACTTCTTTTCAAAACGATTCCGGCTTATTGATCTCTTCCTTTTTTTCCCGGTCGCCCATTTTCAAAATGTGAGTGAAACATTTTCAGATCACGTACTTGGTTCTTATACCCGCAATCAGGACATGGATCTGACGAAAAATAAAATTTGATGCTGTTCTTTTGAAACTCTATCAACGGCTAAAGTGGTCTCTACAGAAGACTTTATTTGTCTGCTATCCTTACAATCATGTTCCCATACAATAAAATGCTTTAATAAACTTTTTACAATTCACAAATTTTTATCATCAGAGGAGGCTGTTACTTTGGTTATTTCCTCTTTTACTTCTTTAATAAAATACAACATATTTTGATGAGTACGTTTCGCATGATTAAATATTTATTTGATGCAAATCAATAAAAGTATTAAAAGTAAAGATTTTCGTTTTTATTTTATTTGATCAACATAAAATTGCTTATAAAGTTTAAATGTAACTAAGAGTCAGAATAAAAGTAAATATTTATAAAGATACAGATATTTATAAAGATTAAAGAATCTCAATTCCTATAAAAATTTACAAAATATTATTGAAAATATGTTTGTCAATACAAATTTTAATGCTCTTTACTGTAATTTTTCACCAACTATTAATTTAAAGGTATCATATAATTTTATTTTTCAGGGAAATGCAAATTGAAATGAAAATTATGCTATAATATCATATCTGTAACTACATATTAAGAATACATTAAATATATTTTACATTTACACATATATATTTTACCTGTTTTCCATACTTTTGTTACTGTATAACTTTGAGAAAATGTAGATTTCTTAAAAAATATTTAATTATATTTTAAAAGGATTTCCTTTTCTGTAGGAAGGAATTATTTGAATTAAAATGTAAAATATTGGCTTAAGGGAGTTGGAACATAAGTATAAAATATTTTATCTTCTTAGAAAGAATTGTGTATGTATATATTTTTTTTTGATATCAACAATTTATTCATCACCGTTCGCTTACTGAAATCTTAAATTATGTAAAATTCACATTAATGAGTATACATTAATATCTTGAAAAATTTCTCGTGCAAAATATTTATTCTCTTATTTCAATATAAAAAGAAAATGAAGTATAAAGAAAAATGAAGAATAATGCATGGTCATAATATTTATTTGTACATTCTTATACATTGAAAACTAATATTCAACAACTATATACACATTTCTACATTACTTCATTCATTGAAAACTACTAAACAACACAAACAACTCCTCCTCAGACGTTGAAAACTAATAATCAACGAGCAACTCTTCCGTTTTAACTCGCTGGAAGCTAATAACCAACGAACATATCTGCACATTACTGCACTCTAGAAACACTCTCGATGGCTGATTATTCCAAATACTCCTGGACGCTATTTAAATCAAATCCTCAAGGCCTTATCTAGATCTGTGCCTCAGAATCGGCCAGGCGAAAACAAATACCAACAAATGCAGCACTCATACCCGAGTACGGCACCATTCCTCAGGATTAAGTAGTTCTCTCCGCAAAGTCTAAAACGCACTAACATGAGAACTGCACTAGAAAAGGGGGAAAAGCTGATTGAATCGCCATCGATTCCCATACAAAGCGAGAAATAACAATCTAGACGAAAACGAGAGAGATGGGGCTTATTGGGTTTTCTGTGTGCAGTTGCTGATGATGATTTAGGGATGTGGAAACGGAATTTGAATGAGGCGACATAGTGCAAGCAATTTACCTCCTTTCCAAATGCGAGGAAGAAAAGTTTTCGGCCAAAATAAGATGAGATATTATTCACCATTTTCATCTTTTGAGAAGGAAAAAAATATGAATATGTGTTGAAATGGCGAATTTGGGAAGTTATGGTGATATTTAAGATTTCCTTTTTTTCTGTAATAAGGAATTATTTGTATTAAAAGGAAAATATTGGTTTAATTGAGCTGGAAAATAAGTATCAAATATTTTATCTTCTTAGAAAGAATTGTGTATGTATATTTATATATATATGATTTATTCACCACCATTCCATTAAAACCCTAAAATCTTTAATTAAGTAAAATTTACATTAATGAGAGAACATTACATTACTCGTGCAAAAAGAATTATTCTTTAATTTCAGTATATTCAAACGCAAACAACTGTAGTATAAAGAGAAATTAAGAAAATGCTTGGTCATCAAGAAATTTAAATCAATGTTATTTCAGGAAACTGTTTATTTTTGCTTTTATTATGCGAATTGCAATCACAGAAAAAAAACAGATAAGTAATTAAATTAAAGACGACTTTATTAGATATTATGCTTACTTTATTAGATGTGTATCATATATTTTACCAGACATAATTTTGCATTTTATTACATAATTTTGCATTCTAAATCTATGACAGAAATGTTTTTTCAAACTTACAGCTATATAAATTTCTATATGAAACGTTTCTTTGTTGCTCATATGACGTCTAAGTGATCCTGGATTTCATGCCGTGGCAGGTATCTGAAGAGTTAACAAATTCTAGCACTAAATTCTATATAAATTTTCATCATATTTAAATTTATTAGGTTTATTCATAAATTATTTGAAATATTGTGCTAAACATATGTCAATTTCTGATTTGCATTAACTGTGATAGAGCTGTTATTAATTCAGATGTCCTCAGATGCCTGCTAGCACATAACATGAAATCCATCAGCGTTTGAACGTATTACCAGAAACCAAGGACTGTCGTATTAACTTTTGTAAGAACAATGGCCAAAAGTATTTGCACACACGATTTATTTTACATAAATAAACACGACAGTTCTGACGAAATAGTTTTCCTGCTACTTAATAAACACATATAAATCTGCATTATTTTCTTTTAAAGAAAATAATACTCATTTATAAATTAAAATTATATTTTATCATGCCAAAAAAAATATTCCACAACATAATATTGTTTTTTTCTTAGGTATTCTTAAATGTAACATTATGCAAACTTGTCATAATTATTAGTCCAGAATCTCTAAAAGATATATAACATATTTGTTGGGTGACTATTGTGATAGTTTCAATTGACAAGGGGATTTATCTATTGTTTTCAAGAAAAATTATAACTCTTCAAGATTGTGAATTAAGTTACAGAGATACCTGTAAAAGTTAAATTTAAACTTTTTTTAGTATTCGTTATATTATAAAAAAGAAAAGATACTGATTAATAAAAAAAAAAAATCAACTACTGTTTAACCGTCCTTGAAAAATAAATGAAACCCCAAAAGAGACAACATTGCAAATTATCAAAATTCCTTTGCTATGAATACGAAAAATGGCCGCTGATGTTGGTTCAACATCGAGAAAATATATTCATACCTCACACTATTCGAAATATTGTTCATAATGTAAATATTCAAGAAAGAGTAACTCGAAAAAAAACCCATATATCAATGACAGAAAGAGGCAGAAAAAGATTTGTGCACAAATTCTAATCTTATATCAACAAACCAGCAGAACTCTGGAAAAATGTAATTTTTTCCGATGAAAGCAAGTTTGGTATATTTGGATCTGATAGAAAGAAAACAGTTTGGTAAAATCTAAGTACAGCTCTTGAAATAAAAAAATTTAAGACTGACTGTCAAACATGGTAATGAGCTTGAAATAAATTTGTGATGTTTGCAATAAATGGAGTTATGTTTTTTTAACGTTATATGAATGCTAAACAATGCGCTGACATACTATTGCCAGAAAACTTAATAAATAATGCATTGAAATTGGAAATTAAGGATTCATTTTATTTTTAGCACGACAACATTCCACAACATACGACTAACTTAACGAAGTTATGGTCGTTATATAACTTAAAAATTTATTAATTTATTAAAAGTTTCTCCGCAGTAGCCGGATCTCAATTCTATTGAGAATTTGAGTGTGAATTTAATGTGGTATTTTTGGATGTACCAGTGAAAAAGGTAACATTTCAAGTAAAGCTGATCTTAAGCAAATTCTAACTAAAGTATGACGAAAAATCAATGTAGAAACATGTCACAAATTAGCAGAATTAATGCCCAGACAATTAGATGTTGTTATTGAGACAAAGTATATACACACTAAATATTAGCAATATTTGTTTGTTTTGAATATTTTTGTTCTTGTTTCTTATTCCAGTTGGAATAGGCCTAACAACATCTAAACCAATTCCATGAACCAGTGCGTACTCAAACAATGGAAAACCACTCAGGACTCGAGCACAACTGGCTCTTCTGGAAGTCAATGCAAGTCGAGATATGGGCAGGAGTGGCTTGTGTTAAGCTGCATTTCGGGCAAAGGGGATAAATCTTAAGGTCTGACACATATCGTTCTGCACGAAGATGACCACTGCGGCGCCTACCAAGAGACGCTTATTCGGATCTAGTACCAGCTGCAATTAAAACAGCACTAGGATGGCTACAATCATACCACTCTTGCACGGGGGGCTTTCTCCAAGAAGAAGAATTGATAACTAATTTGTTCCTAGAGGCAAGTTACAAAAAAGATAGACGGCCACCATCAGTAGAACTCATTTCCATGGCCAGTTCATCTGCACTCTGGTTGCCGTAAATACCTACATATCACACCTACATAATATTTTTATTTTCTATAGACGCTTATTCGGATCTAGTACCAGCTGCAATTAAAACAGCACTAGGATGGCTACAATCATACCACTCTTGCACGGAGGGCTTTCTCCAAGAAGAAGAATGGATAACTAATTTGTTCCTAGAGGCAAGTTACAAAAAAAAGATAGACGGCCACCATCAGTAGAACTCTTAAGGATGTGTTCCATGGCCAGCTCATCTGCACTCTGGTTGCCGTAAATACCTACATATCACACCTACATAATATTTTTATTTTCTATAGACGCTTATTCGGATCTAGTACCAGCTGCAATTAAAACAGCACTAGGATGGCTACAATCATACCACTCTTGCACGGAGGGCTTTCTCCAGAAGAAGAATTGATAACTAATTTGTTCCTAGAGGCAAGTTACAAAAAAGATAGACGGCCACCATCAGTAGAACTCTTAAGGATGTGTTCCATGGCCAGCTCATCTGCACTCTGGTTGCCATAAATACTTACATATCACACCTACATAATATTTTTATTTTCTGCTTTATTGGTGCGAGTTTGCAAATACATTTTTGGAGTTACAAATATTCATTTCTTTATTTTATTTTTATATAAATAGTTATAAATAATTTTTATTGCAAATAATTTTTTATATTATAGTTCGATATTAAATATATTTATTTGTTTTTGTAAATATGTTCTATATTCTTCCTTTGTAAATGAATTTGTGATTATTTATGTTGTGCTAGGTTATATTATATTATGCATGTTAAATACAGAATAACAAGGTATGCAAATACTTTTTTTCTCCTTTGTACATTGTAAGTTAGTACAGAAATTTTGTTTCTCTCTTGTTTTCTTTTCCACGTCATTTTTATTATGCGTCCCAGTTTATTTTGTCATCCGTAAATTTATAACTTGTCGATTATATAAATATTAATGTGTTAGTATTAAATCTAAAAATCCTTCACTTGTGAGCATCTGCAACTTATTTTCCTCTTGTACTTCTTTTCAAAACGATTTCGGCTTATTGATCTCTTCCTTTTTTCCCGGTCGCCCATTTTCAAAATGTGAGTGAAACATTTTTTCAGATCACGTACTTGGTTCTTATACCCGCAATCAGGACATGGATCTGACGAAAAATAAAATTTGATGCTGTTCTTTTGAAACGCTATCAACGGCTAAAGTGGTCTCTGTAGAAGACTTTATTTGTCTGCTATCCTTACAATCCGTTTCCCATACATACAAAATGCTTTAATAAACTTTTTACAATTCACAAATTTTACCATCAGGGAAGCTGTTACTTTGGTTATTCTCTTTTTTGTTTCTTTAAAAGACAACATTTTTCAAGGAGTGTGTTTCACATTATTAAAGTATTTATTTGATGCAAATCAATAAAAGTGAAGAAGATTTTCCTTTTTACTTTATTTGATAAAAATTTAAGTGTTTATAAAGTTTAAATATAACTAAGAGTCAGAAAAAAAAGTAAATATTAAGAAAGATAAAGTGACGATGTTTGAAGAATCCCATTGGACATATTAAATTGATATAAAAATTTAAAAAATACTATTGAAAATATGTTTGTCAATACAAATTTTTGATGCTCTTTACTGTAATTTTCCATCAAATATTGATTTAAAGGTATCATATAATTTTATTTTTTTAGAGAAATGAAAATTGTAGGTAGTTATATTATGCTTTTATAATTTTCAATTTTACTTATTTTTGAAATTTTAAATGAAAAATTTATGCTATAATATCACATTTAAACCCACAGAATAAGAATTTTGGATTACATTATAAGTTATTATTAATTATTTATATATTATTGTATATTTATATATTATTGCATATTTTATATTATTGTTTATTATTTATTATTACTTCGGATTACTTTATATTTTGCATACACACATTTACATGTTACATGTTTACCACCCTTTTGTTACTGTATGACAATTGATATAACGTAGCTTTAAAAAAAGTATTAACTTTTTTTAAACAGTTCGGTTAATGATTACCAACCATATTAAAAATAGTAAAAGTAAAAATATACACATTTACTTTAAATAATTATAACTCCATAAAAATTAAAAATGTAATTATTCGCATGACCAATACATAAATTATACACATTCTAAAAACAACTTTTAACTGATATTGTTAAATATTGTTAAAAACCAAAATAGCTGCTCAAAACTGAATTTTATTTTTTCAATAAAATTTAAAGGTTTAATTAGGTATATTAGCCAGGACCTTATAAAAATACAAATTGTTAAAAACCATATCAGCTTCTACTAATAACCTTGGTAATTTTCAAATTCCGAGCTCTTCAGCCTGAATTCCTTCGCTTCTAGCGTGGATGACTAGTGGCAGATTCAACGTTGGCAACGCAAGGTTACCAACCATCTCTAGAGTAGTATTTAAAAGATTTTTTACTCTCCTTCCCAAGAGAAAGATTTTCCAGCTAACAGATTTATCATGCCATTTCTGGCATAAATATTAGAGCTTTTGGTTCAGTTTTGTTTGTTGAGTTTCGAACCTACCTACCACACTTTCAAAAATCAACCAGGCTTCTCAGGGTGTTTTAATAAGAATTGTGAAAATATCTAAATTTTTTAATTTAATTAAATTTGAATCCAGACAGAATGGTAATTTATTTTTTTAAATTAGTCACACATTTTTAAATTGAATTTATTATTTATCTGAATGATTTATCTCGGAATGACGAACGATTATTTGAAAAAATGGTGTAATTTTTATACTAAAAAATTTTAAATATTTAATAAATAAAAATACTAAAGTTTCCTTTCCTATTTAATTATAAATATACTTCGATTTAAATAATGTATGATGCACATTGATGCAAAAATCATTGAAAATCTTGCAAAAATGCCCTAATGATTTCTTACTTTTCTTAGTTCTAATAATAACAGCTATCCGACAAAAACATTTATCTCCAGTTCTGACATTCTCAAGAGAACGTGCGACATTTTACATAGCACCTGCTTTTTTTTAATAAATGACTGATTTTTATAAGACAGCACCGGAATCCAACCTTTAGTCAATAGTTACACGAGATATAAATTGCTATTCTCATTAAAAAAATTTATCTCATATTTTGTAAAAATTATTTAAAATACGCAAATTCATTTTACGATTTCTCAGAAATGATATATTATTTTTCTAAGAACCACATTTGATTTGGTATACTACCCGAGTATGGTATACTATTTATTATACCATACCTGGATTATGATATATTATTTTTTGGTGTATTATGAGGAATGGTATATTAATTCTTATACACCATAAACATTATATTTCAATTTCTTGATCTTATATCTTATTAATATTATTCTCTGGTATTTCCTTTTTTTTATATATAATATAACTTTAGATAAATTTCAGTTCATGTCTATTATACCAAGAAATAATTATAATGCTGTCTAGTGAAAATATGAAATATAGAGATTCAGTCACATATAGAAATATAGAAATGAATCAGTTTTATATATTGAGGCATGAAATATAAAAGTTTTTAAATGCAATTTTTTCTAAATATATATCTTTTCTTATGTTTAATTCAATTCCTTCTATTAGCTTCACACTCTCCCTGTATATATCTTGTTCAAATTTTCAATCGTTAATACAATACTTTTTATTCATCCACCCAAGTTCAAATACATTTTTTTGAACTTGTAGTGGATGACACTTGATGTTAATACAGTTTTTCTAATATTAATTCAGTAATTAAATTTAATTAATTAAGTTTTTTTTTTTACATTATGTTGCATATATCTAGTAATAGATGTTGCCAGATAGACCTAAAAAAAATGAATGAAAATTATTTATAAAAGGACTTTCTGCAATAAAGTGAAAAAAAGTAGGAATTGATTTTTAAAAAAAAATTTTATATTACTTGTTTTTTTAATATAAGAATTCATTAGTATATTGTTAAAACAGAATGCGCTAATGATTTCTCATTTTGCATTCTTGGCTGTAATAACAACAGCTATCCGACAAAAACATTCATCTCCAGTTCTGACATTGTCAAGAGAGAGTGCGACGAGCATGCTTTTGTTTTAATAAATGACTGATTGTTACAAGACAGCACCGGAATCCCATTGTGATTGCGTTCCGCTTCACATTAATAATGTATCCGTAAACGCAAATTAAGTATCGCGAAATTAATCGAACTGCGGGATTATAAAGATTAAACGCTACTTCCAATACGCGCACTTAAGATGCAATTACAGGCATTTCCAGTCCCCTCCTAAAGCAATTTAAAGCCCCGAACTGGAAGACACCAGTCCAATAGTTGATTGGACGGAATGAGTTCACCAGAGCCATTTCTTTAATTACGGGGCAGGAATGCTAAAAACAAGACAGCAAAGTTCCGGGACGACACAGACGACGGCGTCAGCCCTTCGACTTTATTTTCAATTGATCGGAAGGGGGAAAAGTAATTACTGCTTGTTCGCGGCCACCGCTATCAGCGCATGCAAATCTTGGCCCAGAGAACCGGCGTTGACTTAACTTTCTTATCTCGGTAATGAGATTTTTAATTAAAGAAGTGGTTTAGTAAAGATAAACCTAATGCTCTTAAGAAGAAGAACGAAAAAAATACATAAACTTCGCTTCATTAACATAAAAAGCAAGAAATTGGCAGCAGAGAACTTTCAATGAGATTTCCAAAAGTCTTAAAACTGGCTAATTTTATCTCCTTTCTTAATTTTTTTTTTTTTTTGAAGTCTTTTCTTAATAGCAAAGTCATTGATCTTTGTTATTTAAAAATTTTGATCCTTCTATTCTTGGTGCGCTTGCCTTTTAATTTTTAATAAAGAGCTAGATTAAGTCCATCAAAAAGACCTGATAGACATGAAGGTATTGAAACAGTTTTCTGGTGAGTAGCTCTTTTTTTTAAGAGTTAATGCCACCAGCAACTGTTGCACATTGATTATAGCTTAGCCATGAAACGAAGGCGGAAGATTATCAAGTCTGGTTCTTTGTTTTTGGATATTGAGCATTTAATGTGAAACCTGTAATGGGAAGCACGTTTATCTTTTTCACTATAAATAGTCATGCAAAAATAATTTCCGTGAACTTAAATTTAAAATTCCACATTTTATTTGATACCCACGTATTTTGAAAAAAAAATTCAAAGTAAAAATATTATAAAATACTTTATTTTGTTATAATCACCTGAGAAATTAATATAATATATGAAATTTTAATTTCTTATTACTTAAGGTTGTTGTTGTGAAGTAACAATGCAGTGGTAAATGGAAAATATGTTATGAAGTAACAGTTCAGAGACGACAGAAACACTGACAAATGAATCATAAGTAAGTATTTTACATGGAAAATTTATTCTTAGAAATAAAACTAACTTCCTGGCACTACAATCCATGTTAGGTCTTGGGCCATTGGCTGCAGTCCATTGGGCCTATTGGCAGATTCAGAAACTGGCGATTTTTTAAGGAGTCAGCAGTCATATTAGACCGGGACCTACCGTTTAAAGTTGATTTCTAACCACTACAAAGATCCATTGCACCAAGCGCCAGAGGTCTAGTCACTCGGCCATCAGGCCCCTATTCTCAGAAATAGTCATGCAAAATCATGAACCTAATTTAATTTCTTAATTTATTGTAATAAAGAATGGAAGAAGACTGAACCCTATTGTTACATTATATTGAATACGTCAAAAGTATAATCTTCTATATTTTCTTTGGTCAATAGTTGCACGTGATGTAATTTTTTTTTTTATTCATTGAAGAAAATTGATTTGAAATTATTTATTATATTATTAATTATTTATTATATGTATTCAAAAAATTATTTAAAATACAGAAATTCGTTTTACTTTTCCTCATAAATGATATAGTATTTCTTTAAATGCCATATTTGATTTGGTATACCACCTGAGTATGGTATACTTTGGCATATTATTTTATGGTATACCATTCCTCATAGTTTTTACATGTTAAAAATGGTCTTATGCCTTATTAATATTGTTATCTGGTGTTTCCTTTGTTTTAATATACATAATAATATTAACGTTTAACGTAACTTTACGTAAATTTTAGTTCATATCTATTACACAAAGAAGTAATTATAATGCTGTTTAGTGAAAAATATGAGACAGACATTCAGTTACGTATAGAAATCTAGAAATTAATTCACATAAAAATATCAGTATTTCAGATTGAGTTGTGAAATATAAAATTTTCAAATGCAATTTTTTCTAAATATACCTTTTCTTCAGTTGATTTTTAGTATATTGTTAAAGCAGAATCATGGTATTGATTCTGTTTTCAGATTTGATATACATAATATTTATGTAAAAATATAGAATATGCTTAAATCAGTGCTGGTTTTTTTAGTATTTTAAAACATTGAAATAAAAAAGAGGGCAAAAATAACTATTTCATATTTGTAGAATACAACTGAAAATTTTTTTATGTGGCAATACTACTGTCGTAGTTATGTTGCATTGTATATAATCCTGGCTTCGAAATTAAAAATGGCAAAAGCAAGAGAAAGATATGAGGAAGAGATTTTATTAGATATCTCCGGAAGACCTTGTATTTCATCAAAAAAGAAAGCACAGATAAAAGCAAAAGAACAATGAATAAGTGGCAAATATACTCGGGCATTCAGTCTTTTGGATAGTATTAAATCTTCTCACAGACTTTTTCCTACTCATCGAAAAAGAAGGTATTCTCCTGTCCAGATTTCGCACAAAATTTATCCATCTAATCCTAAACTCCATAGAATTGGCCTGACTTCATCTCCACATGCTCTATCTGCAAAACTCCGGTAACAGTTGAATACATTTTGCTTCATTGCCTGAAATATGTAGAACCAAGAAATAAATTACAAATTGTTAAAGAAAAGTTCAAATAAAAGTTCAGATATAAAGTTCAATTCAGAAGTTCAGATAGTTCAGATATAAAAGTTATTTCTCACTCTTAGATATTCGATATGTCAGACGATGCATAAGTCAGTAATGATACTTCAATTTCTACGAAAAGTCTCATAACCTTGTAAGCTATGGATATCCCACTTTTTTTCTTTCTGGTGATTATTATTTTTTAATTCATCTTTATTTGAAGTACCAGTTGTATTTCATATTTTCTAATCATCGTTCAACTGTTGAAATATTGGGGTCTATTTGGCCTGCTGTTTTATCCCTTTCTTTCTTTTTCATATTTACCCATATTATTTATTTTCTTTAGGTTGCCGGAAAGTATATGAAACGATTAATTTCTTTTAAAATTGAATTTGTAATTTATCATAGGCAATGAAATCAAGAACTTCGAGTTTTAGAGTAGTTAATTTACAAAGGTTTCATTTTCATTTCTGTCAAATTGTTTTAGCTCTAGTACTCAGCGTTTGGATAAATTTAGATAAAGCAGCATCAGCGAGCATAAATCTCAAAGCACCTAGTCGAATCATGTCAAGTCGAGGAAAACAGTATATCATCATAAATCACTTAACTTTTTTCCTGTGAGAATATGTCAAGGGCAATGTCTACAAGACATCTGTGTCCTCACTTGATGAATGAAAGCCTATAGCTTAAACTACTATCCAAACTATTATACCACAAATTCTGAGAAGATCTGAGGGAAATCGAATCTTGTCTAGATATTTCTTTTCTTGACATTAAACTTTACGAATATGCAATCATTTTTTTGTCATGTTTTTTATTCGAATATTATAAGGTTCAGGGAAAGCAATAATAATTCACATACACCATATTATTTCATCGTACTACTTTATGAAAAATTGCATTACATTTTAAATAATTAAAAACACACGTCGTCAGTTTAATCAAGAATTTTAAAAATTAAATACTATAAATTCAAGGATTGGCCTAGCATAACATTTAAAAAATAAAAAGAATAAAAATTTAAGATTACTAAAGTTATTTCATTCAATGTCTGACTTAGACTAATAAAATTAACTTAGATTTAAAATTTAAAAATAAGAATTTTTAAGTCAAAGCGGCTACAAAAATGAATAAGTTTTATTACCATTTTCAAAATGTATTTTTATAAGAATTTTACTACTAAAATGTATTTTTTTTTTTGTTATTTTTAAAGTCTACTAGAGAACTATAAAAAAAAAAAAAAAAAAATTTTAGATCTGATTTGATTTGTGGCTCTACGGTCATTTTTTGCACACTTTGGGTTAATTAAACCGGGATCTACATTTTAACGTGGAATCCGAAAGAGTAACAATGCCGTCAACAGGATTTGAGACTAAAGCACTAATGGCCAGGAACCAGCCAATTGGCCACCAGACCACATAAGATCTGTGGCAAAATATGGTATGAAACGTATAATATAATATGGGTGAAATAACAAAATGAAAAGGAGATGCATGTAATACGATATTAAGCAAAGAATATTTTTCCAATACAAAAAGCAAATAATGAATTAAAAAAATCATAGCAGCAAAGAAACCTATTTTTAAATTAGTTATTTTAATAAATTTTAAATATTCTATTATTATGAACTCTAGCTAACTAGATGGAATACAGTGGCAGCTCTCGGACTGGAAAAGGAACAAAATACCTTGTAGAGCGTTTGGTTATTAAGAAGTTGCTGAATTTTTAATCACGTGTAATTATAATGAAATGCTATTGTTTGCTTAATTTCATGCGTCATTTTGAAAGAACTTATGTAGTACCGTTTTTCGTACGTCAATAGTATGGTATTTTTATTTTTAACTTCTTAATATTTTGGTTGAGCTTTATTTATATATGCAGATGTGTTATTTCGTACGTCATGTTTATGATATGTGAATATCAATTGTGTATGCCAAATTCTTTCGTAAAAAAAGTTAAATTCAGACCGTTATATAATAGACCGTTATAATCAGACCGTTATAAAAAAGAAAAAAACTTTTTTAATCTGATTTGGTTTTGTGGCTCAACGGTCATTTTTTCACACTTTGGGTTAATTAGACCGGGATCTACATTTTAACGTGGAATCCGAACGAGTAACAAACATCCATAACGTCAACAGGATTTGAGACTAAAGCATTAATGGCCAGAGAACCAAACAATTGGCCACCAGGCCACATAAGATCTGTGGCAAAATATGGTATGAAACATATAATAGAATATGGGTGAAATAACAAAATAAAAAGGAGATACATATAATACGATATGAAGCAAACAATATTTTTCCAAAGCAAAAGGCAAAAAACAATCAATAAAAAAACATAGCATCAAGACAACCTATTTTTAAATTACTTATTTCAATAAAATTTAAGTATTCTATTACCATGAATCCTAATCTAACAAGATGGGATACAGTGGCAGATCTCAGATTGGAAAAGGGGCATAATACCTTGTAGAGCCTTTTGTGATTCAGAAGCTACTCAATTTTTTCGTCACGTGTAATTATAATGGAATGCTATTATTTGCTTAATTTCATGTGTCATTTTGAAACAACTTATGTAGTGCCGCTATTTGTACGTCAATTATGTTTCAATTCGACAATTTCGTCATTTTTTGTTTTTTAAGTTCTTAATATTTTGGTTGAGATTTATTTATGTATGTATATGTGTGATCTGTTATCTCCCGTTTATAATATGTGAATATCAGTTGTGTCTATCAAATTCTTTCGTAAAAAAAAAAAAAGTTAAATTCAGACCATTATATAAGACAGAGTTTTATAAAAACGAATTGAAAATAACACAAAAATGAAATATAAGACATTAAGGGCATATTTCATTACACTGGACAAAAAGTTCACAAGGGAAACATAAAGAATATAGAAGGCCAACCAGTTAAGCCATAGTGGCCACAAAAAGAAATAAACATCGACTAGTATTTTTCAAAGTGTAAGGTCCACTATAGAGAACCATGGTAAAAAGAAAGAAAGAAAGAAACCTTAAGACCTGTGGCAGAAAGATGGGATGAAACTAACAATGGAAGTTGGGTGAAAGAAATTTCCAGAAAGAAAGACCAACAAAAGAGTGTTAGGAGATTTTAACATAAATCAAGTTATTATAGTCCAAAGGCTCTTTCAGAAGAACACCAAAAATAAATTATTTTGACAGGGATGAAAACTTTTCATCTCGAGGAGTTCCGAGGTACAATAGATCATTGTTTGTACGAGTTGGAATTAAGGAATGAAATTAGAAAAGATTTTTCCCAAAAACTTCAAAAGAGAAGGGAACTTCAAGAGAAAATGAACTATCTGTTAAAAAAAAAAAGGAAATATAAAAATATAACAAAATAAAAAGATACGAGACAGATAAAAAGATAACATATTAAAAAGATACGAGTGGGATAATCTTGAGTTTGTGTTTAATCTTAACGATTCATCATCTAAACTGAATGTCATGAAAATAAGGAATTTTCTGTCGCCAGACACTAATTTTACTGTTTCTTATTATTGTAGTTATTTGTTTCAATATTATCATGAATAAATAAACTTTGCACTCATTGTAATTATAGCATAGTTTTATTAAGTTCAATTACAATAATTTTATTAGTTATATTTGTTGGTTTTAACTATTCCCTTATCTTTGAACCTGATTCACCTTGAAGGCATTTTATTTATGCAACCAAATTTCTTGGCCACCCTTGAGCCCTAAGCCATCATTTACCTTTCTATCTGTCTGAACTTCCATTATTATTATAATGAAGTTGTATTATGAGTGTTTGACACTCTTTCTTGAAAGAAAATTATGAAATCTTACTAGAATCTTGAATCTTTACAAAATCTTGAAAATTACTGTATCTACGAACTAATAAACATACGAAAAGCATCCCTTGAAATAAAAGCAAACTAATTCCTTCTTCAACTGGAAAACTGAAGAAGCGATTGGTCATAACAAAACAAACTAAGATCTTTTTAGCTCTTTTGATTTAGCTTACAACTGCGAATTTTTTTTTTTTTTTTTTTTTTTTGAAAATTAAATTGATCAAACACAAAACACGCTCAAACATAACGAACGCTAACCTGCAACACCGATTACGATGTGTAAATACCCAAATTGATATCGATTTGCAAATGCTAAGTGAAAGTGTGGAGAAACAAATATCGCACTAGTAAAATAAATATTTTTTAATGATTTATTTTTTTATTTCATTTATATTTATATATTTTTATATTTCATTTTAGTCTCATATATTTCTTTACAGTTTGAATTTAGTATTATTATTATCATAGTATTATCTATGTTGACATGAGAGAATAATAGCAAACACAATAATAATAACTCATTATATTTCAGTTTTTCACTACAAAAAATGTCTATAGTGGGTTTAAATCTAATATGGGGATATATAATTTTATACGAGGCCGTGGAGTTATGATGTATTTATAAAGTGGCCCACAAGATCATTTGGATTGGCCATCCCGGAGTTTTACAGTGGTAATCAACAAGTTCAGCAGGTTCATCAGCAGACTAAAAGGACTGATTTTTAGCAGACAGCAGCAATGTTTGCAAATTAAAAACATATTCTCAATTTTTGAATTTATTGAAATTTTTTTTCAATTTCTGTCTGTCAACGTCTACACAACACACTTTATGTCTTCGTCGACAATTGGACAAAGAACACATGTTTTTTTTTTTCAGAAAACATACCAAGCGAATCTTTTCATTTAGTTGTAAATAGCAAAAATTAAAGTTGATGATTCTTTAGAAACAAATCATTCGGTCCAATGATTGTATCCAGTAACATCACGAGTACCATTTCAATCAAGACTAAGCCTAAACAGAAGAAAAAAATAATAAATAACCTTGTTCCCTTAAAAGCAAGGCACAGAAAGGGAAGTAAAAGTAAAAGAATATAAAGAGAAAATAAAGAAAGAATAGAGGGAAAAAAATTCTAGTAAAAGTTAGAGATTTATTTAATAACGGTTTCCTGAATGTCTATGCCCCTTAGGATGGCAAGGAATGATTTTCACGCGTGATTGCTCGACTTCGCAAACTAGAAGAGACTTCTTTTTTTTTTTCTGCTTTCTTGCCTTGCTCACTCTCACTGGGTCTTCCGATTGGTAGTAAAAGATGAAAAAAAAAAATAAATAAATTCTGGTTGTGAAAATAAAAATAGGTTCCATCTCCGATTGGGTGGAAAGTCATCTCACATTCGGTTGTCTAATTTTATAGTCGCACCATAAAAGTTGCGGCTGAATTTCTGGGCTTCAGAAATGTGAAAACGGATTGTGTTCGTTCCCTTTTCTTATGCCACCAATACAGGAGCACTCGCTTTTAGTGCTATGGCATAAAAGAGAGTGGCATTTAAAGCCCAGAGTCAATTTTAATGTAAAAGAAATTGTGAAATACAACGTGTTACTAACTTCTACGTAATATGTCCCATTTATCTCTCGCTTACCACGACGGTCCGACTTTGATTTTCGGTATCTAACAGGAAACCACCATGGTAAAATTTAAAAGTAAAAGGAAAAAAACAAAATAATTTACATATTATAGTTGAAATATTTATATAATTCAACCCAAAAAGAATTTTATTCAATAATGTTTTTAATGTTATTGAGAAATGTTTTGCCAAGCTTTTATTATATAAAGTAAAATAATTTTTTTCCTAAACACATAAAACTTATTTTTAAAACTACATTCTATTCACCAGTTGTCTTAAGGCCGTACCCCTCCATAAATTTTACAGTTTTTTTTATTTAGCAAGCAAGGGAAGCAAGCAACATTATTTTATGACGTTACCTGAAAACATCTTTTTGCACCAATTGAGCAGCACATTTAGCATTGACGGAGTAACATAATAAATCAGCTTTTTTTTCTGTTAGCACTCGTATAATCAATGCTTTGCATCAGTTAAATCATTTCATGTGATACGGACTTTAAAAATCACCAATGTACTGTTGCCTATTATATAGTAAAGTCGTAGTCAACAGTTCTAGATGTTGGTGCCTACCAAGTGGGATAGAGAAATAATACCATCAGTAGACCAAATGAACTTGTCACGTTTATTTTTAACAAATGGAAGCAATGTTTGCAAATAAAAAATATATTCTTAATATTACAATTTATTGAAATTTATTTCAATTTCTGCCCGTCATCGTCTACACACGACATATTTTTCGTCGACATAAAAACACGCGGTTTTTCAGAAAACATACCAAGCGAATCTTTTCATTTAGTTGTAAATAGCAAAAATTAAAGTCAGATAATTCTTTGGAAACAAATCATTCGGTCCAATGATTGTATCCAGTAACATCGCGAGTACCATTTCAATCAGGACTAAGCCTAAACAGAAGAAAAAAATAATAAATAACTTGTTCCCTTAAAAGCAAAGGCACAGAAAGGGAAGTAAAAGTAAAAGAATATAAAAGAGGAAAAAAAGAAAGAATAGAGGAAAAAAAAATTATAGTAAAAGTTAGAGATTTATTTAATAACGGTTTCCTGAATGTCTATGCCCCTTAGGATGGCAAGGAATGATTTTCACGCGTGATTGCTCGACTTCGCAAACTAGAAGAGACTTCTTTTTTCTGCTTTCTTGCCTTTCTACTTCACTGGGTCTTCCGATTGGTATGTTCAATGCTTTGTATCAATGAATTAAGTTCATATGATACTGGCTTTAAAATTCAACCAATGTAGTGTTACCTATTATAAAGTGGTGGTCAACGAATTCAGCTGAAGGTTCATTAGTAGATGAAGGCCCTGATGGACCAGTGAATAGCCCTCTGGCTTTCGGTGCTATAGGTTCGAGTCACGGTGGTGCCAGGGATGTTAGTGGTGGTTGGAATGCACTTTAAGCCGTAGGCCCTGGTCTGGTACGACTGTAGAGTGGACCTATGTCTGACAACTTTACCCAGTAAAAATTTAGCATCACGGAACCAAGTCAGACTTCAACCTACGGGTGCTCCATCATAACAGAACCCCCCCAATTTCCTTCCTGCCATGAGATCACATGGGTTCATGGGCTTGGTCTAGATTTTGCTACCAAGTGGGATGAGAACTTGCGCCGGTGATTTTTCAGTAGACCAAAAGAACTTGCCCCGTTGATCAGTAGACAAACAGAACTTGCCCCGTTGATCAGTAGACAAAAGGAACTTGTCCCGTTGATCAGTAGACAAAAGGAACTTGTCCCGTTGATCAGTAGACAAAAAGACTTGACCCGATTGATCAGTAGACAAAGAACTTGCATATTGATCAGTGTTGTAACCAATCAGTAGTTGATCAAAAAGGACATGCCCCGTCTGATCAGTAGACAAAAAGAACTTGTCCCTGCTGATCAGTAGGCAAAAAAAGGACTCACCCCGTTAATTTTTAACAAATAGAAGTAATGTTTGCAAATCAAAAAATATATTCTGCATATTAGAATTTATTTCAATTTCTGTCCATCATTGTCTACACAATACATTTTATGCTGTCAACAGTGGACAACTAAACACGGGTTTTTTTAGAAAACTTAAAAAGCGAATCTTTTCATTTAGTTGTAAATAGTAAAAATTAAAGTCCGATAATTCTTCAGAAACAAATCATTCGGTCCAATGATTGTATCCAGTAACATCACGAGTACCATTTCAATCAAGACTAAGCCTAAACAGAAAAAAAGAAAGAAAAGAATGCCTTGTTCCCTTAAAAAGC
Organism: Caerostris extrusa; assembly: GCA_021605095.1. Lineage (NCBI taxonomy): Eukaryota > Metazoa > Arthropoda > Arachnida > Araneae > Araneidae > Caerostris > Caerostris extrusa. The sequence goes on from BPLR01003010.1 coordinate 48,332, forward strand.
AAGGCATAGAAAGGGAAGTAAAAGTCAAAGAATATAAAAGAGAAAAAAAGAAAAGAATAGAGGGAAAAAAATCTAGTAAAAGTTAGAGATTTATTTAATAACGGTTTCCTGAATGTCTATGCCCCTTAGGATGGCAAGGAATGATTTTCACGCGTGATTGCTCGACTTCGCAAACTAGAAGAGACTTCTTTTTTTCTGCTTTCTTGCCTTGCTCACTCTCACTGGGTCTTCCGATTGCTAGTAAAAGATGAAAAAAAAAATAAATAAATTCTGGTTGTGAAAATAAAAATAAGTTCCATCTCCGATTGGGTGGAAAGTCATCTCACATTCCGCTGTGTAATTTTATAGTCGCACTATAAAAGTTGCGACTGAATTTCTGTGCTTCAGAAATGTGAAAACGGATTGTGTTCGTTCCCTTTTTTACGCCACCAATACAGGAGCACGCGCTTTTAGTGCAATGACATAAAAGAGAGTGGCATTTAAAGCCCAGAGTGAATTTTAATGTAAAAGAAATCGTGAAACGCAACGTGTTACTAACTTATACGTAACATGTTTCCATTTATCTCTCGCTTACCACGACGGTCTGACTTTGATTTTCGGTATCTAACAGGAAACCACCATAGTAAAATTTAAAAGTAAAAAGAAAAAACAAAATAATTTACATATTATAGTTGAATTATTTAAATAATTCAACCCAAAAAAGAATTTTATTCGATAAATTTTAATGTTATGGAAAAATGTTTGGCCAAGGTTTTATTATATAAAGTAATATAATTTTTTTCTTAAACGCATAAAACTTATTTATAAAACTACATTCTATTTTTTTATAACTACTTACATTTTTTATTAAATTATGTATTTATAAAAAACGAGAATCCAATTAAATAAAAAATGATAATAAAAGAAATGTAAATTACATAAAACTTTTATATTATTATATGTGATTTTATATAACAATTTATATATCATATATCATAGGAAGCAAGACATACGGGAACAATTCAAAAGGAAATACGGAACATGTGACTTGATACTAGCAAATCATCTGTCCCAGCATCACATATTATTAAAATAATGTAATCAATATAATTAAATTTCGCTGAAAATGAATGCCAATTTTAAATAAAGTTTTAAATTATTATATATTTTCCCCTTATTTCTTTTGATAATAAATGTAGATAATAATCATGAGTTAGCATTGTTACGAACACTTACTTATCTATATTCATTTAGATGTTTTCATTAGTTAAAATTGTGCTAATTGAGAAAATATGATTGAGAACTACTACACAAGGATTCAATGTTAGAAACCAGAAATTTAACACGGGAACACTCAATACCTTAATATTTTTTCTTCTTACTAACATCGTTCTGTACTAACGTTATACTGTATAAAAATGAACTTGCTAAAATTGGAAACCCTACTTGGAAAATTGCAAAGAACCCTTTTGTCCTGAACGTATAAAATATTTTCATCTGATACTTATCTTTGTTTGTTTTTTTTTTTTCTGTGTAATTAAATTGCTGTTAATATGAAATGATTAAAATTTAATCGAACCAAAATTAAATATCTTTTTTCCACACTTGAAATAATTTATTCCTAGAAAGATTATTCATTGGTGATTTTTTCAGAAATTCTTTGGTTCAGACGGCAAATTTTAGTTAATTTGGAAAAATTCTTTTTTTCTTTTATTAAAGAATCTTTTTTATGAATTCTTCATAAAAAAAATTTATCGTAATTTCATCAGATCCGAGAGATACTATAGAATCTATGTAAACAGGATGCAAATAAAGAGGTCTTAACTTATGTTTCTATTCAGAATTATTTCTTTATTAGATATCTATAGTTAAATTTCTGCAGTCATTTTTTTTTAGTTTTTAATATAAAAGTTTTTATTAAGTAATCGCGTACAAAGTAAGAGACAAAAACTCATTAGCAGAAAAATAATAATTTGGGTTGGCAAGAAAGTACATGCAGTTTTTACAATGTACTTTAATGGTGACAACCGAAATTATTTTCTTGACAGCCCAATACATTTGTAAAAATACAAAAATTGATTGTAATTACGCCATTTGTTTACTATTTCAGCAGTAAAGTTTACCTATTTTCAGGCATATAAAAAAAAGAAAATCAAATTTAATTTGACAATGTTATTCACAGTGTTTTGCTTTAATCTTTTTACTGTTCGAATTGAATTAATTAAGCAACTAATTGATTTAAAAGCATTACAATTTATCTTATAATGCAGTTATGGAAGACAGCTTTCCATTGTTTATAATACCATTGGAACTTAAAAATCATATTCAATTTTCGTGAAACTAATAAGTCATGTTCCAACAATAATAATAATTAATACTGTAAAATATTAAATTAATATATTCATGAATTAATAAATAATTGCATCATCCTTTATTAACCATGTCCTTATTTAACAGCCATGTCCTTATTTATTTAATAACCATGTTTAAATTTTCGTGAAACTCTTTTAAACATATACAAAAAATAAAAATGAAGTTTCAATACATATAATGCATGGAACTTCAATACAAATAATTAATTTTAGGATAACATAAAAATTTTAGGTTAGTATTAATATTTGTCTAAATATTTTAAAATTGTAAATTTGAAAGATTTATTTCCAATTAATTGCATCGCTCAAGCTGTGAAAAATAATACTCATAAGACTCATAAATGGCATATTTAATTTTACACCAGGTATACCTCATTTTTAAATAGAGCCTTTTGCATCAAAAGCGAACCGCAACTAACTTCTCAACTTCTTTTCTGCCTAATTAAAATTCACAAGCAAAAGGAACCTTTTTTTTTTTTTTGTGGCAAGCAAACAATTTCATAATTCTTGAAGCAACAATTTAAACTATTTCAAAGAGCATTTGCACCTTTCCCAAGTAAAACAGTAAAAATTCTTCTTAAAATGCTGTCATACAGTTTACAGAGCTTTGCGGATTTCCATCAAATGCTTCAACAACATCTGGCGTTTCATTAAACAGCGAAGGAAAAAAAAAAAAGGAACACACATTGCCTAAATCAAATTGTAGAACGTCATACTTTTCAAAGTGCTTATTTCTGCGGCACTTTTAAGAAATAAAATGTCAATTAAAGTCAACACAGAGAAAAGAAACTTTCGCTGCGAGTTTCTGCTGTCGACTCGACGAAGGATTTTAATTTAACATCCTGGAGACAAACACAAAATGAACATGTCTTCAGAAAGCATGAAGTCATTAACGTGAATTCGATTTAGAATTTCAAAGACGTTGAATTTAGACTCAAGTTGAAATTATAGTAGCATATTTCTTAACATAAAATGGTTTTTTTTTCATCAATCCTACAACTTTCTTAACAATTTCAAAATCCTTCACTTGCATTAGCTTATATTTTTAAATCACTTACAGATTGTTATACTTTAAAAATAGCTACCCAATAAGGACACACTTTTTTTTTTGTTTAAAGTTCTATTATAAATTCTTTAATTTCAAAAAAATTAAGAAAATAAAATTGACATCTGGTGCATTTCCTTAAAATTTTTAAAAAGCTTGATGATTATTTAAATGTTTTTAATCAAATAATTTAGTTTCATTTTATTGAATTAAAATCCCCCTTAAAAATTTTGTTTTTGAACATTATTAATTTAATTTAATTTATATATATTAATTTTTGTATTTTAGAAAAATAATGTCCAGTTCTATCGACTGTCGATCACAAACTGAATTAATATATTTGTATAAAATTTAAACTCATAACCACCATAACAGGCATAATCCAATTTTAAGGCAAACATTATTTTTTTTAACCAGTACTTCGCTTTTCATTCTATATAAACCTCTTTATGTATAAACATGTATTTATGTATCTGCCAATCTACACTCAAGAGCCAAAACATTATGGCCACCTGTCAATAACGAGTTGGCCCACCTTTGGCGTGCAACACAGCTTCAACCCGCCTTGGCACGGATTAATACCACTACTTAATACCAGTTAAATACCACTTCCACCTTATCACGTGCCTTCCACGTCATCCAGGCGAGTTCATTGCAAAATGTAGGGGTGTAGGGGTTCTGAGTATTAGTAACGACGATGACAATCACTCAATCAAACAGATCACGTTCATGTACTGTCTTTTCAAATATGACTCCAGTTTTGTCTGTTTAATTATTTTTATTTAAATACAATTAACACAACAGCATTCGACAACATACACTCAAGAGCCAAAACATTATGACCACCTGTCAATAACGAGTTGGTCCACCTTTGGCGCGCAACACAATCAACCCGCCTAGGCATGGATTAATAACCAGCACTTAATACCAGTTAAATACCCCTTCCACCTGATCACGTGCCTTCCACGTCATCCAGGCGAGTTCACTGCACAATGTAGGGGTGGTCATAATGTTTTGGCTCTTGAGTGTATATTTCTTACAACTTAAAAACTGTAACACTCGCAAATCTAATTTTTTTCTCTTAATTCATTATGTGTTTATCTGATGAGTTACCAAAAAAAATAATGAAAATGTCATCAGTTATTTTGAATTAAATAATAATTTTTTTATGTTAATGCAATGCAAATTATTTTTGTTCAAAAACATCTGGAAAAAGAATTACGAATGTGAAAGGACTTACAGATCTTTACGAATTCTTATTCAAATTTATAATTAATACATCTTATTTAATATTTTTAATGTTTGAATTTAATTTATTAACAGATCATTGGTAAACACTAAAGACGCATCATTTATTGTTTATTTGCTTGTTTAAAATAATAATTTTTTCTCTTTTCTCTGATATTTTTTAATTAAGTTTTACAACTTAAGAAATTATAATATTTCTCAGAAGCAGCTAATATACAATAAAAATATATAATAAACAATAAAATACTGATGCTAGATGTAAAAATAATGTAGGAAATTTATAACCTAGGGATTTTTAAACCTTGTTAAACCTAGGGAAATTTTAAAATATTTCTGTTGTAAGGGCAAAATAATCGGTTTTTTTTTTTTTCATATACTTATGTGGTAAAAGGATACCTTAAATCATATATTATCGGACTAAAAAATTTTTTTATTTTATAAAAAATAAATAATAAAAATTTTCTGATTTTTGATTTACCAACAAACAAGTAATATAAAAAAAAAAAAAATTTTAAGTCAATTCCTACTTTTTTTTACTATATTGCAGAAAGTCATTTATAAATAATTTTCATTCATTTTTAAGTTTATCTGGCGCCATCTATCGGTAGATACATACAACTTAAATCTAAGAAAAACTAAAATTAACTAATTAAATTTAATTAATGAATTAATATTTGAAAAACTGTATTAGCATCAAGTGTCCTCCCTACAAGTTCAAAAAATGCATCTGAAATTGAGTGGATGAATAAAAAGTATTTTATTAGTGATTGAAAATTTGAACAAGATATATATAGGGAGAGTGTGAGCTAATAGAAGGAATTGAAATAAAAAAAAAATATGTTGTAATAAGTGTAAAGAATCGTTCAAATATGTAAATATTTTCAATCCTATTCCTATCTTCAGGTCAAAATAAGGATTGTGAATTCTGATGTATGTGTTTTACGCAAGACAGAGAAAATGAATAAAGTCTATTTACTTGTTTGCTCGGGACTGGACTCTAACTTACAACAGAATGGTGATGTGTGTACTCTTTGCTGAAGGCCAAAGAAAACATGTCCTGATCACATAGGTTTATTTCTATTATGGAGCTTCTAGCTTTTTTATCCTTAGAAAATTTAAGTTGTTTATAAGGCCTTTTGGTTATTTTTGTTAAGAATGTCTGATTTTTCCTTTTTTAGGTAAGTCTCGAAATTTGTATGGATTCAGTTCCAATAAAGTCATAGGTAAACAACAACATAAATATTTTTAAAATTACAATCAGAATATTTTCCCAAAAATAGAAAATGCTGAGTATTATCTGTGTTCTAATTAATATTATTGAATAGAGAAATTGTAATTACATGGGAAACTGGTGAATAAAAATAAATAAAATACATATATGATCAAAAAGAATACAAATTCATCATTCAAAAATTAAAAAATTAAAATGATAAATTAAATGATAAATAACAAAATTCAATATATTATATAATTTTTTACAATGATTTATGATAAATAATTCAATGCCCATTAATGATAAAACTTCCAAATCGAAAAAAAGAAGAAAAAAATTAAAAGATCTCACCATACAAAAGTCATTCATCAGAAAAAAATAATCATCTAATTTCAGAAAAAAAAATTTCCACAAAAATATCATATCTAATGAATATTAAAAATTTAACACAAATAAAGAAAATTTGTAACTAAAATTTTATAAGTGAAATATAATGAAAATATAATTTAAATGAAAAAGATTAAATAAATTTGCCGAGATTTGATTAAGATCTTGTAAATTTTTTGATGAATAAATAAGCTCAGTAGATGATACATCTTTTGAATATATATTTTAATCAATACATCTTTTTATATATTTTAATCAATACATCTTTTAATATATTTTAATCAATAATCTTTTAATATATCTTTAAGTCAATACATCTTTTAAAATCTTTAAATCAATACATTTTTAATATATCTTTTAATCAATACATTTTTTAACATATCTTTAAATCAATGCATCTTTTAATATATCTTTAAATCAATACTTTTAATATATTTTCAATACATCTTTTAATCAATATATCTTTAAACAATACATCTTTTAATCAATACATCTTTAATAAACTGAAAACATACTTTCTAAAATTAAACCACTTCAACATATATTTAACACATATTTTGAATTACACAGTTTATTCCCTTTAAAACCAAGTCAAACAATAGGGATTATTTTAGTTTTATCTTTCTTTATCCGATTTAAAGCAGCACTTCAACATTTCCCTTACTTTTTGACGCACCTGTAACAAACAAATTAAAATTACACAAAAAAAAAACCAATTCAAACTGAATTAAAAAGTAATTTTAAAGTAACAAACTTTTCAACTGGATTGCAGAAAGTCGCAATCCTAATGAGTAGTTGCTCATTAAAGATAATGCTCAGCTGTTTCATAATGCAGCAGGCAAACGAGGGCAAGATTATGAGTGTATTAACAGATCTGTCGCAATGCTGGGATGACAAATGACCAAACTGGCAGCGGGATCCAAATTGATTAGAATACGAATTGTGTTTGTTCATTATGGTAGTGGTATCGTTTCTGCACTTTGTTATCTGCGTGACGTTTAGGCATTAACTGAAATTAAACTTTCACCAAGTCATCAGTTGGCCTCACGAGTCGCATTGATCGTTGACATTCTTCGTCTCTAGCATTTTATCGATATTTAAAATAATAATAATAATAAACTCATAAAAATAAACATCATGCATTTATAATAGCAAAAGCCAAAACATGTTTATGAATTTTTAGATTATTTATTTTATAATGGAAATGCTTATTGTATAAAAATATAATGCATCAGAAGATATCAATGTTTGTCATTCACAGAAAAATTTTATAAAAAAAAATATCTGTGCAGAATTAGAAGTTTGAGATTTTAAATATTGTACATTGGCTAGATAAAGAATTTCATCATTCATTTTCATTTCTTATCTAAAAATTTAAAATATTTTTTTAAGTGAAATAACAGTTCTGCTTTGGTAAAATAAATTAAAGACCAATACTGAAAATTTTCTATACAATTGTTTCAAACCCAACTAATGGCGTCAGTCAGTCTGGCGCCATCTGATGTCATTAATATGTAATGACAATAAAAATAAAGTTTTTATTTCATTGAAATAATTAATAAAAAAAAATTCAAATGGAATAATAAATTCGGAGAAAATCTGAATGTTTTACTATTATAGTTTTTAGTTGTAATTGAATTAGATTAGCATTGTTTTTTATGTTCTTAAAATTTCATATTTGATAGGATACATAAATAATAGATATAAAAAATGTAATTTAAATAACTAACTTCTACGAAACTATTTTCAAGATCTTGCTTTTTTTTTCAGATTCTGTTCATGTCACTGCTCTCACCAATCACTTTTAATCACGTTTTCAATCAAGCAAAGGTAAATATTACCCGTGCATTGAATTTTATTATCTTATGTGAGCATGATGTTGCCTTGAACAGGATGGTAACAAAAAATGTGTAGGAGAAAATAAAACTCCATGTTGCACGTCGGCAAAAAATAGCCTAATAGCAACAGTATATAGCGTAGTACATAAAAAAATTGCAACACTAATATTATATAATAGTGTAACAACAGCATAACGATATAACAGTATAACAAAAGTATAACATTATATAGCCCAATAGCAACACTGAATTTGTTAATGCTCTTTTTAGTATTTTGTACAATTGCTCGTTGATGAAGTTCTTCTTTACTGGCGCAAAAGCCCCGTCGTGGTTGGCCAAGGCCGTCTGCCTACTGGCAGATGAGACAAGATATGTTGACTTTTTACTGGGTAGGGTTTTCAGGCCTATTACCAACGTTCTACAATTATATTAGACCGGGACCTACGATTTAGAGTGGATTCCAAACCACTATAAGCATCCAGGACACCGACTGGACTCGAGCGCGAAACATGTTGTGCCGAGCACCAGAGCGTTAATGAAGTTCTAGGGATATCAAATTTTGATATATTCTCATAGGTGTTCAAATTGGTAGTTCTTTTAGTATTCTAACCAACTGTTTCACAAATTTCTTGGGGTATTGAACATTTGTATACTCCCTTATTTATTCGCCCAGAATCGAATTTTCACACATAATAAAATGAAATTCGTGAGAAAATTAGGATTTTTAATTATTTTTATTATTTGTTGTTGTTCCACAATCATTATCCGTAAGATGAATGGTTTAATCTGCGAATAAACGCGAGTTTCTCATGACGTTGAACGCCAGCCATTAGGGCAAGAGATCAGATTTTCCGATTGGCTGACATTCTATGACTTGAGAGTTTAGCATCCAGGAAAAACCCACGTAAATGTAGAAGCTACTTACACTTTCTCTGAATAATATTTTTAAATGTAGAAAATAAATTTGTAAAATTTGGGATGTTAATTTGTCACATATATGTGTCTTTCATATAAATTTTAAAGTATATTATAAAACAGTGAGTTTCAAATTTTATCATTTAAAATTGGTAATACGAATATTTTAGTTTTTCTGTTGACTCTTTAAAATATTATAATGACCCTTGGGAATCGATTTTGATCCTTTTTGATGATCACTGGTATACTATTATGTCCAAAAAGTAAGACCAATTTTCAATTTAAAATTCCCGGGGCTTAGGGAACTTAATTTTTTTTTTTTTTAGGTTGCTGACACTGTCCTTGACATCTGTGTGAAATTTCACGTCAAAATATTCATTAGTGTTTGAGTTACGCTTGGCTTTGGGAGACGCTAAAACTGATTCCGGCGATTTTTGAAATGTTGGAATTAATTGAGCAAAGAGCTTGAATTAAATTTTGTTTTGTTGCAATGAGGATTGGAAAAAAATGTGGCATAAGTGTATTGTGTCTGGAAGGGATTACTTTGAAGGCGATGAAATAAATTTGGGTGAATAAATAGTTTTTGAAAAAAATAATTGGTCTTACTTTTGGGGCACAGTAGTACACAATCTAAATTTATTTTCTTAGTACTCAGTTCATCATCAATGAAAGTAATTTATCAGATTTCACATTAATTCATTTTGAAGAAATTGAGGACCTTTTAATTCTTATTTATTTTTCAAAAGATTATATCAATAAAAGTGGTTTTTGTAAATTATAGTAGAAGAAATTTTTAGCTAAAGCCATTGAAAAAATTACATGAGATTATTTCATCACTTTAATGTATCACTTTGTTATTAGTAGGTTGTATTTTCGGAATTAATCTTTTATTATTTCCATTAACTTATTATTATTATTCCAAAATAAATTAACTTTACCTCTTGTAGAATCGTATCGTTTTCTAATAATTTTTCAGTTCAAAATAGGTTTGTCAAAAATTGTCAAAGGGAACCCAGTAATGCTTAAATTGATCATTGTTACAATGATGTTTAAATAAAAGTAAAATTTTATAAGAAATGCAAATGTTATGATGCTTCTAAAGAGGAAGGATTATTGTAAATCAAATTCATGTTTTATTTTGTGACAAACTAATCAAATTCATGCTGTTAATGATTTATTTTATTCAAATATATCGAAATGTAATTCTATTAATTTCATTATTCATTAAGAAAAATATCCTACAACTTATTTATTATATTCAGGTTTTTATGTCTCTTTCATTTGTAAATAATTTTGGAAACATTCATGTCTCATTCAATAATGAGTTCCTCTTCCGTTGCCATTTGTTTTTGTTTACATTAATATATGACTACCAATAAGTATTTGGACACCTATGCAAATGTAATTCGAAGATATATATCGTTAGGAAACAGTATCGGCATTTCGCATACAAGAGCTCTCTGAGCTCTGATTTCGAAAGGTATAATTATCGGGTATCACAAAGATCCTTAAAATATCTATCCTACAAAATCGACAGTGGCCTATGTGATTATGGAATTGAGCGGTGATTGTCGGAATTTTCGGCAGACCACACGAAACTGGTCTCTTTCATTTGCAAATAAATTTTTGAAACATTCATGTCTCATGGCCAATAATAAATTCCGGGGTATTGTTTCAATGAATACCATCCGTAAGGAAGCACATCTGCATGGTTTTCATGGTCGTGCTTGCCATATCACAAATTGCTCAGTTTTCGACATTATGCCAAAGCACATCGAAATTCGCCCAGAGCCCAGAGTGTAGATCAGTGGAAACGGATTCTTTGGAGTGACGAATCAGGTTCACTACACCGTTGCAGGGTCTGGGTCTGCGTCTGACATTAATGGCATTTAATAGCCAAGTTCGGCGGAGGTGGATATTATGGTCTGTTAGTTTTTGGTAATGTTTACATTAAAATCTGTAAGAAATTGAAATATTATGATGTAAAGTGTTTTTAGCTTTTTTCATTACGATTTCGTGTTTTACACTTCTTCGTTTCTTTGAACAGTAATTCAATAACAGTTCTCTTTTTTTTTTTCTTAGACATTCATAGTTGTTTTTAAAGTACGAGAGCCTTGACTTGTTACATGCATAAGAAAGAATAAAAATGTCTCTAAAATGTCTGGGACGCGTTGCAGTTCAGTTGTGATCTTCTTGAAGTCACTATTCTTCTCCACAAGTGGCATAAATCAAGTCAAAAAAACATAGCTATTTCCACGATAGCTTATTCTTATTAAAATGCTTGATAGTCTACCATTTTGGTGATACTTAGACACATTAAAATTGTACCACCAATATTATGATGTAAAGATTTTTAGCTTTTTCATGAATCAACTCTAAGGACCACTTTAACTAAATGATTTAACAATAAAGTGCCTGATGGCCTTGAATGGCTAGCGCTCTGGCGAATAAAAATACAAAATGGTACTTGAAGGTTGTGATCTTCTTGAAGCCATGGGTTTTGTGCCACAAGTGACATAAATCAAGAAAAAAATCCCATAATTTCAGGATAGCGTTATTCTTATTAAAATGTGATAGTCTACCATTTTGGTGATACTTAGAGTAAATCGGCGCAGCCAACTTTATCGGCGAGATCACTCGGTCTTTTGCCATGCATTTAAGAAGAAAAAAACTTTTCTATCCATATTTATGATTCCAAAATGAGAACAATTTGTATGAGTAATAATTATTTTGATATTTCCATTTTACTATTTAGCCAATAAAGCAGTATATGATTTTATGAGTTTTATTTATTTTTAAATTTAATTCTCAAACTTTAACCGTCAGACTTTGAATTAATTGTTTAATTACTTGTTTACAACCATACATTGTCATGCAATCATTTTACGCCTATAAATGTATCAAAATTTGTTAGTTAGACTATTAGGACTACAATATACAGATGTCTATCATTACCATATAAGGCTTATTATGATCGCAATACGAAATGTTATTTAATTGAACTAATATCAGGAAACAAAAAGATTGATTAAGATAACTAATAAAAAAACTGAAATTGTTCAAAAATTTTTAATTTATCCTAATTGGACACATTTTATCACTTATTTCATCAATAAAGCTTGAATATATAATAATGGTTCAATTAACTTTCATAAATATAACATCTTTTGACAATGTTTTCAGAAAATTGAAACATTAAACTGTTTACTTCTGAAAGCCAGATAATTCAAAATTAAATGCATGTAATACTTGAAATCCAGTGATTTAATATTTGCAAATGAGTATGTTTCATGTCAATTTTAAAACGCATATAATTAACCATTGACAAATGAGTGTTAGATTTAATTCAAAGTCTTTGAAATGAAAGTTTCTCGTGGTGCGCGAATAAATTAGTCTGCTTTAAATAATAAACAGATTAATCTGTTACATTAAATTAATACATAACTCTTACTTATTTTCTATAAACGTCAAGGAAGGAGCTTATACCAGAACAACATTATTACACACATGATAAACAAACAATGTTATGCGTACGCAATAGAAAGAAATTGAACATTACTTTAATACAACTTATGTATTTCAATTTTAATTATAACTACTAATCTTTTAGTATAGCTTTTTCTATTATTTGGAGACTGATGATGATTTAATATTAAAGCTGAAAACATTTTTATTATTAAAATTCAATTTGATATATATATAAAAGAAAGAATATAAATAAAATTCAATTTAGCATATATATATATATATATATATATATATAAAGAAAGAATATAAATAAACTTCAATTTGGCATATATGCATATAAAGAAAGACTCCCTTTATAAAACATTTTTTATAAACTGTTTTAAATCTTGTTTTTCTTTAAACCAATAATTAATTTTAAAAACAACCAAAAATTAATTAAATCAATAAGTAATTTTAAAACTTGGACAAACTTTTAGATTTTAATAAATGTAAATTTTGCTGAATAAAAAATCAAATATATAATGTAAATTAATCTAATTTTGTACAAGCATCAGAAACATATCCTTACACATACTTTCCAAAATCTAATTTTGTATTGTACATCTAAAGCTATGTTAAAAATTTTAATTAAAATAAGTAAAATATTTTATGATTAAAGCCTCAAATTCAGTACAAGGTCTTGTGCTATAAAGAAAGCAATTTAAAAAAATATTGGACTGTATGTTCACCAAAATCTAATTAATAAATGTTAGGCAGATATGATGATAAAAGCATTTTCAAACACTATGGTAGATTTAAAATTAAAGTTTAAAGATTCACATATAGCCTTTGTTTCAAAAAGCTTTAATTAGTGTACCGCACGTTATTCATAAAATCTTTAAACTTGTTATCATACGTTTACAATTAAGTCAACAACAAACTTAATATTTTATTCAGTGATACATCATGTAAACATTATTCTCAAAGCAATTTCATCAAAGTTTTATAAAGGAAGAATAAAAATTATGTTATTTAAAAAAATTGTAGAAAATATTCAAAATGCTTTGATACATCTACTTTTTCAAGAAAGCATTACATGTTATAGTAAATCTCTCACAAGACGAATAAAATTTAGCGGATACTAATTTGCGAAGAAAATTACATTTATATAACACAAAATTAAAAAATATATATAATTTGTCAAAATTATATCCTAACTATCTTATGACGTAACTGTCAATATTTCGAAAAATTGCAGAAATATGGTTAATGAATTAACAAAAAAAACATACCACTTCCATTAGTTAATATTGCTTTCTGGTATGAGAACAATTTAGAACATAAAGCAAGCTCTTCTGGCCTTCAGATTTAAATACTCATCATCGTCGTAGAACTTTTTGTTTTAATGTTTTGTCAAGCTTGGTGAATGTGATGCTAGCAAAAAAAAAATTGTAGAAAAATTGTAGAGACTGATGATGATTTAATATTAAAGCTGAAAACATTTTATTTAAAATTCAATTCTGATGAATCCACACTAGAAACCCAGCCCTAACCACCCTAACCTCCACTTACCCTTAAAGAATGCTAAAAAAATTCTTAATTAACTTATTTGGTTTAAAGAAAAGCTAAATTGCTATTGAAAGAAGTTATTGAAACTTTTGAAGAAAGCTATAAAATTCATTCTAAAAGCTATATTTAATTTATTCTATTTTATTTTATTAAAAATCTGATATCCTCAGATTCCACTTATGGATACGACAAACAGACCATCGATGGGAAATAAAGGGAGTTCATTCCTTGTGGAAGAACTTTTAAGGGTTAGTGCCCCATATTGAGCATATGTGTGTTTATATTATTTTTGTAACATCCACATTCAATAAATAGGATGATTTTATAAAAATGTACTGAAAACAATTTTCTGAATCATGTATAATGCTAATATTTACAAAACTACAATTAAATACATACATAATTTAATGCAAATACTTAAATTATTAAAAGACCATTTTTAATTTTTTTTCAAGTAATAAGACTTTCAGTTAATGATAATCTCAAGAGAAACCAGTTTTAATAATAAAAATATTAAAATGGGATGGGCCTATATACAGGTTAATGAAATGTAGTATTTAAAGTATGAACAAAATGCATAACATCAATCTTAAAAAATAAAAATATATATAGAATTTCAAACGAATTTCTTTTCTTGGAAAAATCCCATTTTCAACTTTGAAATAAAATTGTCTTTGCTTTCATCAGGTGGTCTTTTTTAGAATAACTTTTACATTCATTTTCTTCTTGAGTAATTTTTTTTACAAAATTATTTAATAATTACAAAATTATTTTGTAAATAAATGTTATGTATATAAAAGCTCCTAAAAGAAATTTTTTTTTTTAAAGTTACAGATCTCATTAAAAATGTCAAAAATTGAAAGCAGTCAAGGACACGAAATGCACTGCTTCTCAAAACACTACCCATATATTTTATGGGTTAAAAATATAACAATATATGCATATATATATTCCTTAATTTCATTCCATTTTTCTAAGATGAGACTGAAGTGTTCTGAGGCTTTCTGTTCCCTAATTTTAGGAGCTTTGTCAGCATCTATACAAGCAAACAATACCAAAAGCTCTCCCATCTTACACGTAGGATGAGCATGGCTTATCTAAAAGACTTTTCATATGAAATTTGAAGGAATGGGTAAAATAAATGAAAACTTAAAATTTCTGTGAGTATTTGCTCAAAATTGTCTTGACAGAAGAGAACAACATGGACCTACTACTTATCTACACTGACAAAGTTGATCTACTATATTGTGATTTTTCAGTTCTATTTAACTAAACAGATTGATAAGACAAATTTGAAGAAATTAGGTAAATATTATTATTTAGTGTTTATCATTGAGAATGTTCGCTCCAAATTGCCGTGACAGAAGAGAACAACGTTGCTGAGCCAAAGTAACAACGTTGACCTACAAGAGTGATATTTCAGTTCTATTTGTAGAAATTAGGTAAATAATACTTAGTGTCTCTCATTGAGAAAAACATTTCTTATTTTTCAACTTATAATTAACAAAATATGCAATTTAAGTTGTATTGAATAGCTTTAGTTTGCAACACAAACAGCCTTTAAGAACATACATTTACATATAAAACTCACATTTTTAAACTGCTTGATCCTTTTTCCAAATAAATATTAAGTTTATTTAGTGCCAATTGATAATATTTTTTTAAATATGGTTATGTTTGAAAATGAAAAATTGTGTTACCTCATCATTTCCCAAAGTGTGAAAAAGAAAATTAACACTCCAATGACCGTATTCAATATGGAAAACACGCTGTAAAGGGGAAGGCTTTGTTGGTGATCGCTCATCATCCCTACTAAATACGATGACAGAACCAAAGGCATCAATATCAAATTGGACCTCTGATGAATCCTGCGAGAATAAACAGTTTTATTTGTTATTATACATTTATTTGCCTTAAAGTTATTAACAAACATATTATTTACATATTGAGAAAGACCTTAAAAGTTGTAATAAACAAAAATTTGTAATTATATTTGTATTACATTATACAGGATATAATTATATGGATATAAATTTGTACATATAAAGGTATTAATATTACATATAAGGATTTAAATTTGTATTACATTATACTGGGTTCATAAGTTCTCTTTACAATTTTTAAAATTTCATTACAAAGACAAATGAATAGACGGATATTATAAAATGGGGTGCATATATTCACGGTTTTTCTTCTTCATTTAATTTTAATTTGATTTTTTAATGCATCCCTATAAGGGCACCGTTAATTGCATGAAGCACATCAAGATGATTCTCAATTTGTTACCACATTCGTTGCCAAAGGCTATTTAATATACGTTAAAAGACGTTTTAACATAACCCTAGATACGTCGTCGTATAACATATAACTTCTCTTGAAATCTTTCTATGGGGTTATGTTGAAGATATCGTGTATCGAACAAAGGGACATAACTAATCTAAAGCAGAGGATCACTGGTGACATTGTCATCATTGATGAGAGTATTTTGCAAAGAATGTGGTAAAAAATTGAGAACCATCTTGATGTGCTTCGCGCAACTAACTATGACCCTATAGAGATGTATTAAACTAAATAAAATTAAAATTAAATGAGGAAAAAAAATCATAAATATATATGCCTCATTATCAAATAATTTTCATTTACCTTTTAATAATTTTCATTTACCTTTCTAATAAATTTTTGAAATTGTAAAGGAACTTTATGAACACCAGTATACTGTTGTTAGTTCATCTATAACTGACTAGCAGCAATTAGTCTGCTATCGTTAATTCATCCATAACTAACTAGCTATTTCGCAAACAGCCAGCAAATCGAAGCAAAAGTTTCTAAGCAGCAACACAATTAAATCTGCTGATTGGAACTCTCCATTGAACCTGAAGGAGAAGGAGGAGATCACCTTAAATGCTTCTCCTGAGAGTTTTCGTTGTAAATGAGGGTAGCTCCAAAAACCAACCCTGGTTCATCGATGTGGTCTTCTCATTGTTAGGGGAAGAACATTCTGTACATGGGTTATGGGTGCTACATATAAAAGTATAAATAATTGCAATTCCGGTTTTGGAAAAAAATTTATGGTTCTTATATTTGATATCCTACGTCCTACGACTACTTACAACAAGAAACAATATGCCTAAACGAATTATCAATTTCAAGCAAATTGAAATTAATTCAGGGTGGAAATATTTTGTTTAATAGGCCTTTTTTTTCCTATAAAATAATATTTTTCTTTCCTTTACTTAAAAATAAATTCATAGCTTAATTATTTTAATTATTAAAAATATAATATTCTGTAAGGTTTAATTTAAAAGTTTTTTTAGTGCAATATTAATAAAAATTATTAAACATACTTCTATGCTGTTGAAATTTTAAAATTTTCCTCTATCAAGTACAAACTTGATTTAGGTTTAATTATTCTTATAGTAACTATTAATAAAAACTTTAAATAAACTAGAAACTAGAAACTAAATAAAATAAACTAGAAACTCAAAATTTACTTACTTGCAACTTAATAGCTGGCGGTGATCAATTATTTTTAATGGCTTATAGTTGGCGTTGCCAGCAGCTTCAAGCATTATAAAATCCAAAACACAAATACATATCACTGGGCCTGCTACCAAATACACAATCGGTTTGTCCATCTGTGTCCAGCAGCTAAAATAAATGTACCTTTTCTTAGAATTTAAACCTTATGTTTATTGGTATTACTACAACTATACAAGATGTCCCAGCACAATATGTATAAATTTCTTAATTCCCTGCTGGGTAAATTAATATTTTCAAGACACATTAGATGGCGTTTCATGGACGCGGGAATTTCGGTTGTTCTCACAAAAACTCATTACATAAATTGACACAATGATATTAATTGTTGATCAATGAGCGTGAAACTAGTGCATATGCATCTAATTTACGGGGTTGCGAAGTGCAATGGATTAATCTCAGAAGCACTTTTATGCGCAGCGATATCTGATGAGGAATGCTAGTATTTCAAACCATGGCCTATTTGGGCCTTTCCAACAGCAGTTACCCGACCGAAGTTCTTTCCATAGTCTGTAACATCTGGAGGATTGAGCATGAAAACTGCATGGATCCGTAGTTCTCCTTTTTGCTGATGTACATTTATAAAAAAGCGCATATTTTCATAGAATTCAAAATATATGGTGTCCTTTAAGCGATAGAAGAGCTTTTTTGAACATGTATTGCTGAGGATTCCGAGCTGTCTTTTCAGGTGTCACTCCTAAAAATTTGTAAACCTGATGTTGAGATAACCCGCAGTGACCTCATTCAAAAGATCTGCCTGATGGAAAAGTAAAATATCATGTTGATATGGGCCTTAAATGCTCATAAATATAAGCTAATTATCAAAAGACTTACTCCCAGGCGAGAATTCTGTTTCCTCTTTTACTGGAAACTGCTTGACATTCAATACCTCAATGCTGTATGAGTGACCTGGCAGAGAAAGTAACTATCAAGCTTAGAATTTGTTTCTGTTTTCATTTCTTTTCTGTATATCTTCTGGTAATCAGAGTAATTACACTTTATAGACTCTTAATTTACAGTTTTCAATTGATCGTTTTTGTACATTAATTTTTTTAATAGCATTATAGACTTGCAGGAAACGAGATACCCAGAGTAAATCAAAAAGAAAAAGGACATTCCTGGCACTTCAGGGGGCAGAAATACGAAAGTGGAATTGAAGCCCAACTACCCTTTCTACTGGAGGAAGATGCCCAAATGGGCAGGAAAATGGAAAATGCTGAATTGTCTTAATCATTAAATATTTTAAAATATTTAATTGAATAAAATACATATTTCGATGTTTTAATATTTCAATTGTTATTAAAGATTTTTAAAAAAATTTTACAAAAGCACTTCTGTAAATAAAATCTCAACTTTAATACATTAAAAATATAAAACTTACTGATATGATGATGCATAATCATCTAAATAGAAACAGGCTGTAACCACGAGAATCAGAATTGAAACTCCTAAACACAATAAATAAATATGTGTATATTTTTATTTAAATAAACTCAATAATAATTACTTAATAAACAATAATTTTTTGGAACAAACTACTTTTTACGAAATAAAATTTGACATAAAATGTCACTGCCTTATTTTAATTTAATATCATTAATGCCTTTGGATTTTCATAAACATGTCAATATTTATTTTATAACATGAATTTCATCAAATAAAAGCTTATATCAATAAAGTACCTTGTTTTTAATCAAAATAGCCTATTATTAAACCGAAAATACAAAATTCTTTATATAATCTTAAAACGTTGAGAATATAAGTGATCATTTCTTAGATTAATGAAAACAAAGTTTGTTATAATTATTCCTTCATTACATTAACGTTATAGCTTATGATAAATTTATTTTTCTTATTTGCGAAAATATATATATATATTTTTTTTTTTTTTGTCTTTAAAGCACTTTTTAATTGTTGTGAGCAACAGAATTGACTTTGCTGTCTCAAAAAATTTGCTACTTCTTGTATAATACATATAAACTATTCTGAAATGCAAATATATATATATTTATAAAAAAATTTTAAGTATTTTTTTACTTAGAGACGGTTTCTTTTATCTAGAAACACTGTCTTTCTTCCTTATTTAGAAACACTAGCAAAGTGTTATTAATTAGTATCATTATTGATAGCATACATTTTTATATTATATTTCCCAATTTAATCTGCTTTTCTACCTTTATAACAAACCATACGAAATAATACTTTTTAAACCCTTATATGCGATCTTCTATCTCAAAGGACCCAAAATGCCATTTATTTTTCTGAAGAACACCACCTTGTTAAAAGATAGCAACCAGTTGAGAAACTTTTTCTTCATTTCCTCTGTGGTAACTGCTGACATTCATTCAACCTGACCACAAAGAGGTATATTTCAGAAGACTAATATACCAGGTTTTTCACCTTGACATTCTTCGTTAGATAAGAGATAGTGTTCCCTTACCTATACACTTCCATGGTTTAGGTCGCCATGAAAAAGTAGAAGGAGTTTTCAAAGGTCAGAATAATTTTTATACATAAAATTATTCTGCTGAGGCTTATATCTACAGCATAAAGAGATTCATTTATAACTCATTATGTAACACGTCAGAATGACTCGCAACTAATTTGTCAGACTAAATGGTCATTTATTTTTAAGAATACTCATTCAGCTCAAATGTTCATTATATATTGTGTACAAAGGTTCAAATTTAAAAATAAAGCATTTGTTTCATAAACTTGAGGAAAATTCATCCGTATTATTTCTGTATTTGAACGTAATTTCCATTTTAACTTTTTAATATCCTCTTTTATGAATGCATCAAAGAAGTCTGGTATAAAATTATAATGTCACATATTTAATTAAATTATATTAATTAAATGGTATGTCAAATAAATCATTAAATTTACTATTTAATTAAATAGCATTAAATTTTATATTACTACATTCAAATGATTTGGCCTTGAAGTTGTCTTTACTGCAATGTAAAACAGATAACAGTTAAAACAGTTCTCTGTAAATCAAACCTAATTCAATTAAGATGTTTAAGAAATAAAAAACAGGTTTTACGTCATAGATTGGGAAACAAAACAAAACTAATATAAAATTTATGAAACGGAATTTATTTAAGAAAATTAAATAAATTATTTTGAAATTTGAAGATGTGTTTTTCTTTTAGCTAAAACAGAAGATTATATTTTCCTTTCCAATCTGTCCTTTCTTTTTCTTTTTTCCTGTTTTATCTGTCCTTTCTTTCAGCTGATGCAAATTATTTAATTGTTATTTTTTATTATCATTGTTCTTTTTTTTAGGAGACTTCAAAGGAATTTCTTGAAGAGTATAAACTAGTACCCTAAAAGGAGTTCTCACATTTTCATGCTAAATGAATAAAAAAGCAGAAATCGTCTAATAGCTATTCCGATTGTTGATGAAAGGTTCTCACACGTGACGTAATAAACAAGCAAGCAAGTAATAAACAATTGAGAAGCAAACAAGTATAATAATTTATTATTTAGTTACTTGCCAATTATTATTAAATCCAAGATGGGAAAACACCAAAATGATCCAGGACATCAAAATGGAATTTCTGCCCTCTGGGTTGCATTATATTTAGATGTTGTTGGGCAATATTGAAATCAATTACGTAAAGCTAACTAACATTTTGGGAAATGGATTTTAATATTATTTGATTATACAGAAACATTTTTAACTCCCAAACAAAGCATTAGCAATACTATTTTAAAATTTAATATTTAATGTAAACATGATTAAAATTACTTTTATGGCTTTATTTTTTACGTACTTCAAATATTAAAAAAAGTCTTATTTAAAAATCCTAATTAAAATCCTATTAACCAACTTCAATCTTTGATGCTTTGTGAAATATTTACTTTAATTAAGATTTCTTGTATTAAATTAGAAATCTAAATTACAAAGTCAATAAAAAATAAAAGATAATACATTTTACTGATTGAATAAAAAAATGATTACACAACTTACATTTAACTGACAGTTCCCCAAGATTTATTTTTTCAGTTATTTTCATAAAAAAAACATCTCGAAAACTTGTAAAATAACCCTTAAACGTGTACTTAACCAATGTTTGCTTAGCATAACCATTTCTTAAAATTATGATTGAAAACACGTTATATTTTTCCCTTTCAAACGTCCAATGAATTTTTCTTAAAAGTGTTCAGTTCATATTTACAATGATAACTTGAATGACACGCCGCAATTTAACTTTCATCACAAAGCTGAGACTTGAAATACACAAAACAAATATTAGCTGCATTCTTCAGTTGTCGCTTTCACTTTGCTTAATTAAAATTCTTCAGGTGACACTCGGTATTCTGAGAGCAGATTCTTCCCGCGAAAAGCATTCTGTTGAGATGCGATTCTGAATATTTGCAGTATTCCACGCTGTCATTTCTTTAAAGAATAGCTACATTCTCCTTCCACCTAATTTTCCACTATTTCAATAAGGAAAGCAAGCCATTGTTAAAGCGTCTTATTTAAAATTTCCTTTCAAATTAATGTCACATTCAGTTAATAGAATTGATTTCATCAAGTAATAAGGCGTGGGCATTCTCAAATAATTGATTTAAAAGGAGTCTAATCAAAATCTAAAATGTTTTTTTTAGTTCAAATAATTTTCGAGTTTTAATTCACCAAATCAGCATTTAAATTTAATTATACTCTCGAGAACTATTTTCACAAGTTGTTTCTATTAAATTTTTTATCAAGTCCATTAGTACACTGATGTTCAAGTTTCATTAAAAAGTTCCATCAAAATTAAGAGAAATTCCACTTTTCTCTTAGTCAAATATTCCAGAATTACTTAACAGATTGTAATAAACGTGTTTACATAAGTTTATATAATACAAAAAATTAACCCCGCAACACTATGCTATAAACACATGAGCATGTGTCAAACTTGGCCGCACCAGATAAAGAGATCTTAGCTTCCAACAACGTAAATCCATACTGAAAACCAGACAGTTTATGAGTCCCTGTGACTCGGTTCCAATTTTCCAGCAACGTTATTTTCAAACTTGGGTAGTTATAGGCAAGGGAATTGCAATTTCCCTCTTCTGAATGTTCCAGACACATTCTATAGAGTTTAGTACAAGATTGTTTTGTGGTTTGGTTTGTCCTCTACAGTCATTTTGTGCACACTTTGGGTTAATTAGATCGGGACCTAAGGTTTAACATGGATTCCGAACCACTAACAATCATTCATGCCACCGCCAGGATTAGAACAGGAAGCCTGTAGAACAAGACGTTTGGCTAATCAATAATGTTAATGTAATGTTTTCATTTTCCTGAAATTGGTTGATCAAATGAGACAATGGGGTTTGTCATGGATTAAAAAGAAATCAAATCAAATGCACCCATGAAAATCAGAATTTATGACACTAAAATTTCATCCCAATGCTTCTCATCAGTCACAGACTATCTAAAAAGACAATGGAGGCCTATATGAGCATTCCACATGATGCCTGTCTAGACTATCAAACCTTCACTGCCATAGTTGTCTCTTTTTTCGAATGTTGAAGGGAGATAGCGAGTCCCTGGATTTCCGCAAATGAACGTTTCGAGAATTGGTGGTTAAACTGAAGAAAAACTCATTAATGAATAGAACAGTCCTCCCATTGATCTTTAATCCAGAATCAATATTATCTCTACCTTTCTGAATGGGCTCGCCTGTAAGCAGAAGAGATGCAAACACAGTCAATAGGTCTTCTTGCAAATAGACTCTCTCCTAAAGCCTTCTGGAAACAACAACTCTTGAAATATAGGTTACTGTGGCAGCATGAAATTCATGAGAGTACTCAATAGCTGATGTAAAGATCAAACATCGATTTGCATTGGCTATTTTGGCTCTTGAACGACCTATATCAGGTTTTTTTCAAGGATTTAATATTTTTAAATTGCTTCTATAAATTGGACACTACGCAGGGGATCCATTCTAGACTCTAGCATTCTGCCCTGCTCTCGATTCACCGTCCTATTCTCGCATCTAAACATTGGTGCTTACTATTTTAACTGTCTTTCGTTAAATTTCACAGAATATTGCAAAAAAACCCCTAAGAAATTTGGCGAGATGTTTTTGCAAACAATGTGGA
This sequence comes from Caerostris extrusa, assembly GCA_021605095.1. Taxonomy (NCBI): domain Eukaryota; kingdom Metazoa; phylum Arthropoda; class Arachnida; order Araneae; family Araneidae; genus Caerostris; species Caerostris extrusa. The sequence goes on from BPLR01003010.1 coordinate 71,984, forward strand.
AATATTGCAATTAGGGATTAAAAACCGTATTACTCTACATGCACCTCCCATAAACACACTCAAGTATTCAACGCTAAAGATTTGCATCATTGTTAACAGATAACAATTTTATTTTTCTTTAAGTATTTTCTGAGAAAATCAACAAGTTATACAAATTATCTTAATTTTGAACACCTGTGTATCTACACCCCACTCATAACTCATTGGTAATAAACTCTTTCTAATGTAAAAAAAGGACATGAGTTTCATTCCTTTGGTACGCCTGATTTCTTTGAAAATGATTAGATTCAATGTTGATTGTGACAGAATATTTCTATTAACGTTCAGACTACTTAAATTTAGCTTTCCAAATTTTGGTCAATAGAGGACGAGAATTCAGGGTATTTACCCATGAAAAGTAGTTAGCCCTTCTACAGACCTTTGAAGAATAATGTTGACCATTGAAGTAGTGTTTCCTTATAAAATATCAATAGGTTTGGTGGATTTATGGGTCAGCATGAATAAATACAAGTGTCCTAATTATGATAAATAAATTCATTTATCCTAATTATATATTAAAATATTTTTTTAACAAAATTTTTAATAAGTTTTTCATGTATATAGGAAACATTCTTCTCTCTAAGTTTATATGTATTTTTTAATATCTAAAATTATTGGCAAAAAAATAAAACTATTGAAACATATTTTTTTTTTTTTTTTTTTATTAAGATAATATTAATTGTGATAGTTTTTATGTAAAAAATTATCAGTATTCTTAAATTACACATTTAGCGTTAATTCTGAAATACATTCTTTATGTTATGAGTGAAGTTACAGATCACCGCTTCATATAGCCATAATTACAAAAATCTAATCTGATGATAAGGAATGAGTAATCACAAGATCACTGTTACAAGATTTTACTACTACTGTTACACATTTACTGTTATTTATGTTATTTTTACTACTACTGTTACACACTAATCACTGTTATTTACTGGTATATTTTAACAATAAATAACAACCTTTTACAGATATTTAAATATGTGGGCATGTTTTTTAACATTTAAATATTCCAATTCCGTGCAACCAATTAAGAACTCTGAGGATTAAAAATAAATAATTTTTTTTTATTTTGTCACAGATCTATACATAAAAATGTATACCATCCTCATTTTTAAAGATGCACATATTTGTTGATTACAATATTAATAAACAACGAAATCGTTTCTTGCAGTATATTAACATTCCTTAAAACGCACATATACTAATATAAAAATAAATCAAGTGACTGTTAAAATTTTAATTAATTAAATAATTTTGTTACATACTTATTCAAAATATTCAAAAAAATTTATAAAATGATGATGCTATTCATTTTCACATTACTTTTAACTTCAATTTCAAATATTAAATCTAAAACAGTCCTAGATAAATACCAGAAGTCTTTCCAATTAAAATTAATAATAAACTTATAATAATTAAGGTAATCAGCCAACATATTCTGAAATCAGTTTAACAGTTACATTGCATTTTTATTTTTAATATTAAATTAAAAATACTCCTAATTAACTACTAACAATCTTTTTAAATTACAGTTGATAATAAAAATAAGAAAATTAATGTAATGCATACCCCAACCAACCAACATATTTTGAAATCTATTTAACAATCCGTTTCTTGGTACGACAAAGGCCACCATGCTGTACACATGCAACGTTTCCAGTAAAAGAAACATGAAACAAGCAGTGAAAAAGAAATGCAGGCCCACGGATACTAGTTGACATAATCCCTATAAACAAAAATTATCATTATCTTTTTTAAGCATATGGTAATGTTTGCAGGTTTAGAAAAAAAATTGTTTTAAAACTCGTAAGTGACCCAAAGTTGGCCTTCTTGAATTATTTTGCTTCAGTGGTTAAGTCTCGAATAAAAAATAAAAAGGTTTTAAAAAATGTTTAATTTAATTAAATTTACGGTGGACTGTACTTAATTAAAGTTTCTTAAGGATGATAATGCACAGCATATTTTTAGTTTTTTTATTTAAAGTTTTTATAGTAAAAAAAACTTTTATAATTACCAGAAATTTTTAATGCAGAGATTTTATTTTTGTTAAATTCATACTAATATAGGAAAAGAATATATTTATGAAATCTAATTATAAAATATTATTTTATTTTTTCTATGTTTGAGTATTAATTTTAAATTAAATAAGTTGAAAAGTTGTTAAACAAAGAGAAAAAAATTTCTTATAAAATTGAGATTGTTATGTAATTATAAGAGTTTATATTGCATATTATTTTTGCATTATAAACCAATGAAAAATTAGAAATTTCAGATTTTTTTATTATTATTATTGGGAAAAAAATTGTACATTTTAATTATTATTTTTTCTTAAATTTTCATAAAAAGTAGACAGTTACAAAAAAAATTTAAATTATTAAATTTTTATAGGTAGATAACTGTTGTTAATTTCTAATTAAAATTACAACATAATTTAAAATTAGTTATAGTATTCAACAAATGTTTGAATATTTTTCTATTCTTAAAAATGATTTTTTTTTTTTTAAACATTAAATCCAATAGTAAAAAATTCGATATATGTTGATAAATATTAGTATTAAATCAATGCAAAAATCAGTTTCACGTACTGGAAATTTTTTTTTTTAATGTGTTATTAGCTATACTGGTTTTTAAAAATTAAGGACAAAACATGTTTTTCCATGTAAGGGATCCAGAAGCTTAGAAATCACTTCACTTTTTAACATATTCAGCAATAAATATATGAATTTTTGTCTTATTAAATAACATTAAAAAAACAACAAGAATCGCAGTTGAAATCAAAAACAAATTTTTTAATTGAAAAATGTGGAATGCAGAAAATATCATCACTAGAAGTTGCACTAACTCTGACTATCATAAATCACATATCACTATCATATTACCCTATTTTTCTATATTATATAAAAATCGTCAAGAAATTATTGGGAATATCCTTGCTTATTCCTCAATCAGCATGTTTTTTCAGCTGTTGAATAGTTCTTGATGGATATGAACTACCTGCAAGATAATCCCTAGAACGTCGACTAGAATATTCGATGTTATTTAATTGTTCTGAACTGATCAATCCATCGAATATTTTTTATTTCTAATAGCCCCCATAATAAGTAGGGTATCGTTTGAAGAATAATACTGTGCCAACTTGCGCCTGAAAAGATGCACACAAAATTATATTTGCAATGCCAATTCCATTGTCATCATTGCACAGTTATACCAAATCTACAGTGTCGTATTTCGGTCGATAATAATACTTCTCCAGTCAAGATTGTATTTCTACAGCATCCAAGTCATGGTGGAAGTATGTTGGCTTGTTTCAACCTCTTTCTGATTGATTGCCATCCAGAATTACTACCTGCCCACTTAAACTAAATATTTTTCCTTTTTACACTCTACTACTGTATTTAACTTTTGTCTTCTCTACACTATTAAATATGTTTTCCCTTATGCCTTACGTCAATGATATGCATCGTAGAGGTTTCTGGGAAAGCAACTTACCTCTGTGGAATCATCTGATCAAATTAAATCGGAGGCATTGCGTGTTATAAAGCTGCCTTTAAATGAGTTGGCATCCAGAATCATTTCTTTAGCCCCATGTTGGGCAAAGGCTGGCTGTCTGTCTATTGGCAGATATCCAGGATCACTGCTTAGACTAAATCTGTCCTCATCTGTGCTGTCTACCTCAGTTTTTAACTTTTATCATCTTTATACTACCAGAACTCATCTGCCAGACTGCTCACGGTTAGAATTACTTCCAAAATTCTCTATTCCTTTTGCTAAAGTTGTTTGGAATTAAAGTTGTAAAAGTTGTCCCTAAGTTTTTGTTGTACAGTTGAGTTAAATTCTATCGTTTCCTCACTCTTCCACGTCACAATTTTTTCATTAATAGAGATGAGTTTCCCATGAAAGCATTGATTATTTTATATTTTGCATCACACATATTCATGTGGTAAAAATATTATCAACTATGAAATTTTTATTCATCCGTATGTGTTGTTTGAACTGAGATCTTGATTAGACATTGTTCTTTAATATTGTCAGTTTTATGTACATGTTTCCTTTTCATCCTCATTTTTTAATTGTTTCCAAGCCAGTTTACTTGAATAAAATACTAATTCAATATTTTAGACAATACAATATTTTAATCTATAATAATCTATAAGATTAAAATATTGTATTGAAAGTTTAATAAACTTTCATCGCTTTAATTAATTTATTAAAAAGCAATACACTATTAAAAATTCTATAAAGATACTCACTGGGTTGTCTGTTGACAACTCGTATGGAAATAACAGGAATAAGTGAGCAATCATCAAAGCAATTTCCATATTCATTTGAATTACTCGATCCACAGTAAATATTCTGCAAAAAATTTACTATCACTATTTAAATTGTTTAACATTCAATAATGTTTTTGTACTAAAAATTTAGATTTTAATTATTTTAATTCAATTTAAAAACAAATTCAAATAAATGCATATTTAATATTCAAATATTAGGTTAATTGTCACTTGATTGAAAGATATCATTTATATGTGCACGTCCTTTAATATTGCAAGATCAGCAATTCTGTCAAACGACGTATAGAACTAGCAAACAGAAAAATAATAAGATAATAAAGATTTGTAAATTGAAGGGAAGGAATTAGATCAATTAGTAAACAAACACTACATCATAGTGGCAAGACAACCTATTTCAAAACTTAATCAAACAAAAAGTAGTTTAAAGGAGCAAACTTTTCATTCAAAAAAGAAAACATTTTTCAAAAGCAAAACTGGAACTGGACTAGTATATGTTATAATGGGACTCATAAAGTACACATATAGTAGATAATTATTTTCAAAAGAGAGAGGAAAAGGTCAATTGATATAAAGATAAAGCATGCGGATACTGATGTCATATTTATATTTAATGTGGTTCATATACGTGAGGAATAAGTTAGCCTTTTATTTAAGATAATAAAAAGAGTGTAAATAAACAATAAGATATTTTAACAAAACAACAAATAAGCTAATTTTTTAATTTATACGTATTGAATCATTTCATCTTAAATTCTTATTACAAGGTATTTTATTTCTTTATGCTGCAAAAAGATAAACTTTCTATGAAAGTCATAGCAATATTTACTAAGACTAAATCCAGATAGCAAACACAACTGAATCGTAACTTTTTTTTAATCAAATTCTCTGAAAGTTTTCATTGTAAAAAGTTAAATTCCTTACACAAAAATTTGATTGAAAAAAAACATGCTTAAGTAAACTGGAACTGGAGTTTAAAGCTATCATCAAATTTGAACAGCAAATAGTTTTAAGATAGATTCTTCTTCTGGGAATTCAAACAATAGTTGTTGTTCTTGAGTAGACAAAGTAGTTGTGTGTCTAGCTAGGCAAAAGATTTATTATCTAATCAAACATTCTGTTTGTAAAAATGGAATCATTTGCCTGGTTGAATGATAAATTTAAAAAATTAGAAAGACTGAAGTTTGCATCTTTTCAGTTAACCTAATATGTATCTTAAAGTACAAACTAAAAGGACAATTTCTATGATTCGTCTTTGAGTAATTTACTTTCGAAATGAGTTTGTTTATATTGGCCTTATCGTAATTTTGTAAGCATTAAATTAGAACTTGCTGGTGCTTCTTTTTATTCATTATGCATTCTATAATATAAAACTACATTCATATATTCAAAGTTTTTTCTACAGACAATAATAAAAGAACTGGGAACAAAAATGTTAGCATTAAATCTTAACTATAAAGCATTAAAGAGTAGAAAGCATTAAATTAGAACTTGCTGGTGCTTCTTTTTTATTCATTATGCATTCTATAATATAAAACTACATTCATATATTCAAAGTTTTTTCTACAGACAATAATAAAAGAACTGGGAACAAAAATGTTAGCATTAAATCTTAACTATAAAGCATTAAAGAGTAAGCATTAAATTAGAACTTGCTGGTGCTTCTTTTTTATTCAATATGCATTCTATAATATAAAACTACATTCATATATTCAAAATTTTTTTCTACAGACAATAATAAAAAGAACTGGGGAACAAAAATGTTAGCATTAAATCTTAACTATAAAAGCATTAAAGAGTAAGTATTAAATTAGAACTTGCTGGTGCTTCTTTTTATTCATTATGCATTCTATAATATAAATCTACATTCATATATTCAAAGTTTTTTTTCTACAGACAATAATAAAAGAACTGGGAACAAAAATGTTAGCATTAAATCTTAACTATAAAGCATTAAAGAGTAAGCATTAAATTAGAACTTGCTGGTGCTTCTTTTTATTCAATATGCATTCTATAATATAAAAACTACATTCATATATTCAAAGTTTTTTCTACAGACAATAATAAAGAACTG
>BPLR01003011.1:0-86026 GCA_021605095.1 Caerostris extrusa
ACAAGAAAACCGAACCACATTTCACCAACTTATCTCCCAGCTGGCTCCTGAAATTTAGCAAATTCCAACGGCCCCTTTTTTGCGATTTGTTGGGACACTTTTCCTCTATATATCTCTCATTATCTTATATTAAAACAAATTCCTGCATGTAATTTAAACTTTCATTAATTTTTCATTAATTAAAAATAATAATCTAAAAACATAATTTACTACATCAGGATATAATATAAAAATAGATAACAATTACAAAAAAAAGTGCTACTATACATTAAACGAGTAGATTGGATAAGATACTTAAAGTTAAACAGAACTACCATAGATTAGTAAAATAATTAATCATCCAAGCCTTATAATTTATTGTAAACGCACAACTAAATTTTTTCAAATTTTAAAACATAGCCAATCAAATAGTAAAATTTAAAAAAAGAATATTTATATTTAAACAATCACCCTTTTTGGTAGAATTATTTTCGAAACATTTCCCTTCTTGAAAAACATCACAATACTCCGGTCTTACAAAGCGTAAAGTAAAATGGACTAAGATAAATGAACATTTATTTATTATTTATATACTGTCATATATTATGGTGGATTAACAAATATAGTTAAATAATTTATAACTTATTCATAAGAAGTTTTAGAGTGAGAAAAAAAGATAAATATAATTTCTTTTATCAGCCAATAAAGTATTCTACAAAAGCAGATACGAATCCCTGATTACAAGAATGTTTGGAAATAGAACTATTAGTTATATTGACTTGCCATTATCAAGAAGTATACAAGTATTGGAAATGAGAATTTCAAAAAGAAAAAAAATATAATACCAATGGTAATATTAATTAATTAAAAACACACTAACGTTGCTATACTCAAATGTCCAGCACTTGGGTCTGGTCTCCCGGTTCTGAATAACGAATATATAACAGGTTCAGGTTTACTCAGGATACCTCCCGTAATTACTCTGAATCCACATATCAACAAAATTTTAAAACGAACAATGTAGGATGGTTTTGTGAGGTTTTATTCATTTCTCCCAAAACAAATAGATTTACAGGTCTATGAATTCTCTTTACTTCTAAATTTGCTATTTAAAAATATTTAATTTTATATAATTTTTTCCTTCTATAAACTTCAAAAATATGCGAACGTCGTTCTCCTTTTCCAAATTTTAAATAAGAAGATGTTATATTTGCTATAAAAAAATAGAAAATAATATTTGTAATACGAGGTTACATTAAAAAAAAACGATTTTGCTATAAGTCCCCAAAAATAATCAGAATTATGTTTGCGCAGTAATACATTTGTACTTGAAGCTTATTATAGTAAATCTCAATGTGACAGTGAGTTACAATGGTTATTGTAATATGTTTCCTATAAATGTAAAATGTGTCTGGTCATTTTTTTTTTTTAAGCAAACGAGCATAGCAATTTACGAAAAAAATATCTATAAATTAGTGAAATTAATAGACTTGCATCAATAAGTAAGGTAACTATCCGTATAGTCTGAGACCAGTAACGAACAAACCTTTTCGGGAGTGAGCCAAAAAGAATTTAAAAAAAAAATGTAAAAAATATTGGGCAAGTACAATTTATTCCAAACTTAAAAAGATTATACAAATCTTGCAAAATAAATATTAATGTGATCAATGAAGCTTCAATTGCATTTTTTAAAAGTTTCATTTTCAGGTTCAAATTGTGATGCACTATTTCTGGAGAAATAATGCTGAATGCTTATCTGTCAGTCTATTTCTAACAGAATTCATGATAGAAAACACTTGTCAATCAATATCCCTTTCTGTAAAATCTTCAAGAGAAGACGGAAGCCTTGTTGTACTTGTCTGTATTCCTGCTACAGCAGAGAGTAGTGGGCGGAGCTTAAAAATGAAATGAGATGAGATGAGATAACACACCATTCTTCATGAACACGTTTTACCACAGATCACGTGACATTCTTTTCTTACATTATATATTTTTTTGTACAGTAATATTCAATATATAACATTATATATTGTACAGTAATATCGCAAAAATATATATATATATAATATTGTTTTTCTTTTCAGCTGGACAGTAGTTTGCCCTCTCTGGTCTAGATGATTCATTTTCCATCAGAATTGTTTGTTTATCCTTTCCCTTACAAACCTGAACCTGCACCCAATAAATTGCATATTTTAACTACTTGAAGCGAGTCTTGCTTCTTGACGTTTTGGAGACAACAAAATATTAATAATTAACATTAAATTTTATATATGCTGGAACCTCTGAACTATCTATGCTGATGGAGTTAAAAAATATCAAAAATGGGGCAACTGCCCTGATGTCGAACTTACTCCTCATCATGTCTTTGATTACCTATCTGTTATAGCCGCCATGCATTGTCTGGACCATTCTTCGAAGGAGGATTTATACTCGAGATGGCTTAATCAACATAGCCAATATTATTCGGAAAGCTTACCACGGTGATATTCTTCATTCGAATTCCCTTGTATTCTTCAGGGAAACAACAACAACGTCTGAACTACAAGTTAGCAAGAATATGATCTAAGAAATTTTGTCCAATCATATCAAAAGTGCTTGAAAACAACATTGAAATATAATCAATCGTTTGTGGGCATGTGGAGCAATTAATAAATGTCATTTATATTTTTTTTTTTTTTTTTTTTGTTTTATAACCAACTGTCTCTTCTGCCTTCAAAAAGTTTTTAAATAATTTTAAAAAGTACCAATTATATGAATATTTCAAAACCATTTACCGCCCACTATCATGTTTCTCTTATTAATATTATGTTTAATCAATTTTTACCCCAAAAAATTTACCATTGGAGAAGTTTGAAGAAAAATAAATATTTCTCTTATCGTGTGTTTAATGAAAATTTTTTTCCGGGCATAATCACAATGAAAAATAAAGAATTTTAAACTGAAAATAATGACTTTCTTTTAAATTTAAATGTTTAACAATTCCCAGTAAATAAATAAAAAGAAACACAAGCAAGTTTTTAAAAAATTGTTACTTACTTTTTTTCATGGAAATAAATGAAAATTCTAGATTAATCTAATTTATAATTTCCCTTGTTATATCTTAATTTCATTTTCTATTTCAAAAAAAATTGTAAACTGAAAGTTTCTCCCTAAAAAAGAAACTTTTATAGCCTTTGGGTGAAAAGTAGTAATGGACCATGGAATACAACAATGGGTTTAATGATTTTCTTCCACTGAATTGCTGTAAAACACATTTCCTTTTCTAATGTCTTATACTATGAATTTCATAAAAAGAATTCAGAGTTTATTTGAACGCAATGCAACAACAATTTGCTTTCGCAGTCTTTTTAACTTGCGGCTACAATTATATGAATTCCTTTCCAAGTCATTAAATGTTTTCTTTTCTTGGTTAAAGACCATTTAATATTATGACACTTATTAGAACAAATTGAATCTTAATATAATGTTTCCTTTTTAATGCATATTGCATTAAACACATTAAACTATTTATTGCTCGTTATTATAAATGTATTTTATATTTTATGGCATATTTTATAAATATTTGTTTGATTTTTTTTTTTTTTGAGGGTTTTTATTTATATATTAAATAAGCATTTTTATCACTTCATTATTTATTTTTAATTATTATATATAAGCTATCTTTGCACTTTGTTCTGAAAATTACGGCATAATTGCATTAAAAAATAAGTAATGTAATGTAAAATTTGAGTTTTATGCACTAATAAAGGACTAAAAAGAGTCTGAATGGTCGAGTGTCCGATTCTCGTGTTTCCAGTTCGAGTCCCAGCGGTGGTAGGGATGTTTGTAGTCGTTCGTAATCCACTTTAAGCCGTAGGTCCCGGTCTCATAAGTGTAAGAGCGTCACGGAGCCAAGTCACACTTCTACCTATGGGTGCTCCACCACAACAAAAGCTGGCCCCTTTCCCCTCCATCCATGGATATCCGTCCCGCACTTCAGAATACTGAGGATTAGTCCCACATAAGGACTAAAATGTTAAAAGTTTTGCTTAGATAAGTTATATTTTTTTGGTATTACTTCAATGCATATAAAAACCATGATGTATTGTATTCTAAATTATAAAAAATTTCGATGCTGTCTTTTTCAAATGGTTATGATAAAATCATTGATGTTTTGCATTTTCTATCATTAAATAAATGAATTTCCTTTTAAGAGATCTTTACATGAAGAATTTTCGAATGTAATATTATTTTATTTAACAATTATTTATAAAACATTTTTTTTAAACCCAAACTAGCTATTGTTTTTATTCACCATCTAAATACAATCCAAAGTTGTTGTAAAATCACATTTCAAAATATCTATAATCAATAATAAAAGTATGTTTTGGATTGTAAAAGAGGTTGCTAAAAGGAATTTTCAATCATATTTTTTATTCAAACTGCTGTCAAGAAAGGAATATGAGAACAATATTTGTATAGTGAATTCTATAAGCATGCAAGACTTGTTGCAATACTTAATCAAGCAAAACCAATCCTCTAAACAGGAAATGAATTTGTTTATTTACTTGTGTTTTTGACTGCTATAAAAGTGAATCGATTTAATATAATAGAAGAAAATACATATTGTTATTGGCGTTACAATCTTACATAATCATATATTTGGCTTTGCATATATATGATACGCTTGTCATAGGCTTTTATACATATGACACGCTTGATATATATAGGTAATTTAAATTATATTACAGAAATTTTCAAAGGCCATAGGCAGTATAAAAACAAAATTACCTAACATGTATATATGTATAATAATAATAATAATTAGATCAAATAGATCAAATATTAAAAGTATTTTTTTAATTTCATAAATGCCCATAAATTAGTCAAACATTTTATTTATCGATTTATATTTTGTATTAATGTTAAAATTGTTTTACAATCAGGATGCAATCAGTGACGCTCATTTTAATATATTAGTTATAACAACAGCTAATTTTTAAGGAAAATTTTAATTGAAAGAGGTTTTAAGGATAAAATATCGCAGAGATTAAAAGAAAATTGCATATAGAGGGATCTTGTATCTATGGTAGCACATTTTTGACATAGGATGTGATCTTCTAGTTTGCTGTAAAATAGAAAATATTTAGAAAAATATTTTTCTAATATTAAAACGTCCGTTTTTTTATTAAACTAAAACTGGGTCATATTTTCCGTTTTAACATTTATCCAAAATTTGAAAATCCAACAAAAAAAAATTCTTAAAATTGATATGTGATAAACGGAAACATTAGCAGACCGTTTGCGTTCCGTGGGCCAAGATCTTTGTACTTCTGCAATCTTTTCACGGGGTACATACTGTAGAAATTTGACTTCTTAGATATTTAATGAGCATATCGATCAATGCCCAACAACATGAGGTTATGTCACCTTTTTTATAACTTTGAATATGATTGAAGTAAAAGTGAATCATTTATTATCTTCTCATTGCTTCATAACGCTGAGGGCTTGACGAGATTATTCACCACAATATCATAATTCACATTATTTTTTATACTGAAAATGCGAAAGTTTATATACAGTTTATTAGAATTTATATATTTTTGTTTGAATATTTTTATACTATAAGAAAAACATTGATAACAATAAATTTATTTCTCTCTATATAAATTGGAATAACAATTATCATAGGGTGTTTTATTTATGCATACATACCACTAATAGCCATTGACGACCACTAACAGCCATAAACAGAAGAGTGATGTCATGCATTTTACCAAACAAAACTAGGCTGTCTGCGAGTTGTGTATGTAATTTACAATTGCCATCAAACATCTTCGTCTCTGAAATAACTAATGAATGTAACTAAAAACAGAAAAGAGTCAAGTGATGGTCAAGTGGCTAGCGCTCTGGTGTTTCGCACCACTGGTTTTAGGTCGCCTTGGCGGTGACATGGTTAGTGGTTCGGAATGTGCTTTAAACTGTAGCTCCAGGACTAATTAGCCTTAGAGTAGTGTAAAAAAAATAACTGTAGAGCGACAAACCTCACAATCTGAAGATTTAGACCTGCGTCTTACTTCGCTTTAAATGAGAGAGTTTAAAAGTATTAATTCTTTTTTCAGTGAACCCTTGGGTCTCATTTCTGTTAACCCCGAACAGCCAACAGATGGATGATTAAAAGGGACATTGTTAAGGCAACGTTCTCGTATTTGCGTATCACATAGAAAAACATTGCACGATTCTTATGCTCGTTGCCTAAACCCTATTAATTTCTGAAATCAGTGACTCAAACAAATGCAATATGAAAATTCGAACCTGCAGGCTATATGCTCACATTACGCCTGGGCTACGAGTCAGCTAAATACATTAATTGGATACTAAAATTTCTGGTGACAAGTGCAGCTATTAATCAGATGATCGCATTGTTGAATTTTTTCGGGTTGTTTTCACTATTTTTAGATACGTCAATACTCTATAGCAATTGTGACAGTTTATGTAATTACATAGAATTATTTCGTAAATATTCTATGTTATTACTAATTACTATGTAATCTATTTAAATTCTATTAATCTAATAAAAATCTAATTTCTAATTTTCTCTGATATGACAAATAAAAGTGGATGGGGTTGTGGCCGATTGGCATGCACTCTGGCTTTTTGCTACTACAGGCTTCAGGTTCGATTCTTGTCGTGGTATGGATGCTTGGTAGTGGTTCGTTAAATTGTAGGTCCTGGTCCAATTAGCCTAAAAATATGAAAAAAATGACCGCACAACTATAAACCAAACCAAATGTGGAAAGTTACTTTTGAGAGTCCTTGTTGAAGACATTAATTTCTTATACTCGTCGACTCATGATTAAAACTATCGAAACATTAGGATTAATTAATGGACAATAAAAAAGATATTTAAAGAAAAAAACTTTGGTCTTCTGCAGTATCAATATTTTATTCGAGTTTGGTCGAAAAAATGCAGTTTTTGTCTCTAAAGAATCTGTTTATTTTTAAACTCCCACTTCTTTAGAAATCTTTTAGGAACTCATTAGAAAAAAAGCGAAATCGGCTTCTCAAAGAAAGAAAGGGAAAAAAACACATCTGCTTTCTCTTTGTGAGTTAATTTCAGAGTTTCCCATTCCTTTCCCTTGCAACCACTTTTTCTGCCATAATCATTGATGGGCGATACTATCGTAAAGGAAGCGATTTTGCCAAAAACTAGGCTAATGATGATTATCTTCTAGAATATACGTACTGCGAATCTGCGAATTCAAAAGACGGAACGATTATTGTCACGTCCAAGTTCTCGAATGCAAACAGTCCGAAAACTGCAGTTATGTAATTTGTCAAAGTGGCGTGCATGTGAATGGCTTCCTAATCAAGAACAGTTTTACTTGCTGACACTCTGAGTTGTGGGCAAATTAGGGAGGTGTAAACATGTTTTTATTTTTTGCCTAACCATATTGGATGGCATACACAAAAAGATAATTAGGTAGCCAAATAAGAGCACTTTAGCTGGCGAAAAATAAAATTTCAAATTGCTGGTGTCACTGACATGATACTTGTCATGAATATAAAGAGCTGTTTATATATCTACGTGTAAGATAACATTGTACTTAATTGTATGTGTTTTTATTGGCTTTCTTTTAAAAAAATCAAAACGTTTTTTTTAACCTTTACAATGCTAAAAGAATGTATGAAGTAATAAAAAAGTTTTTATGGATTGAAATACAGGTGTTCAATTTTTTGGGTTCCTTGTACTATATTTAAAGAATTGAAATTGCATCAGTTTTCAAACAAGATATATTATATATAATGATGCTTATTAAGCAAAATAGTTAGCACGTAGTTTGTAAAATTATTATCATTAAAATTAATTGCAGACAATTTTGTTGTTTGAAAAACAACTGGTAGTGTTTCATTCGCTTAAAAGTAGAATAACTAGTAATAGTAATAATAATAAATAAACAAATTTATGCATTGAAAGAGGAATGTCCAACCTATCAGCTTTCTTGATTCATTATACACATTGTTTACTAATTATAATGAAGTTAAAATGTTAATAAGTAATGTAAAATCCATGATATCCATTATTTCATAAATGATTATATATTAGCTAAATAATATTCGATTTTTTTTTTTTTTTTTTTTTTATTATATTATTATTTTTTATTTTTATTGAGTTCAAAAAAATATTAATCATTATTTTATAAAAAGAATGGAAATAAATATTGAAGAGATAAAAAAAATATATAATTTTTATACTTCCTAAAATTAAAATTTCCCAAACAATAATTCATTCATTCATTAAAATCTCGGCTCATCAGGTTGGTATACTTTCAAACAAACGAGTATTTTGCTTTTCAGCTACGAATAGAACAGCTCTGTGTCAAAACGATTTCGTAGGTAGGAATTTAATTAAACAGAACAAATAAAAACAAAATGCTAACTTATACGCTTAAATACCCTTTATAATTACTCGCTATAATAATACTTGTTTATAAGAAATTACTCATTATTAAATGTGAATAATTTCTCTATAATATATACAATATTATATACAATATATCAAATGAGAATACAATAACGAGTAATTAATCCATATGTTTTTAAAGACAACTCAATAACTCAGTCCCTTAATGATTTTAAATATTTTTATTATTAATGTTTGTTTTATTTAAATGTAATTCATATATATTGTGACGGCAAAAAAGTATACTTTCTTGTCAATACAATAATGTATATATATAGATTGGCCCAGGCTTTAGTCCATTATGGGTTGTTCAGCAGTATGATATATATAGAGATAAATAGATAGATAGATCTACAAACATCATCAAATTTGACTAAACAACCCTGGTGGGCCTTCCGCCTACTGGTAGATTTCGAAACATGAGAGTTTATCCTTTTTATTGTGTAGGTTTGTTAGCTCTACTCCCATCACCCTTGTTTCATTCTTATTGTCGTCTTAGATCTGGACCTATGGCTTAAAGTGGATTGTGAAGCACAAGAAACATTCATATTTCACGGGACTGTATTATATTGTTAAAAAATTTGTTACGCCAAAAATGTATAAAAACAATAATCAAAAAATATTTCAATAACTGAAACTATATGAAAAAAATTCAATGTTTGCCGAATAATTTATAAAAATATGTATTAAATTTTTAATAAACTTATTTTCATTATTTGGATTACATGATTACTACGATTTTATGTGGAGCACACACATACCATGATTGTAAACAGGTTTAAAAAACAATTTTAGGTAACAGTTAGGGTGAAATGGATACATAAAAAGCGATTTGGTATTGTTTTTAGGTGAATGATTTCGCCTTAAAAAATAAGAAACAAAATTTGTCTCAAAACGCTTTTTAGGAATTGTTCGTCGTTTATCTCACCCATGAATGGCTAGAAAATTGGTTTCAGATTTTGGAGGGATATAAATAATTATCCGTACTTGGAGATAAAATTAAATTTAAATAGCATAGTAAATAATAATTGTTTTTCTATTTTTGAAAGTACAGTTTATTCACCATTTTCTGAAACAGTTGAATAATTTTCGTATATGTCATTCATGGCTATTATATTTATATACACTAAAAAAATTAAATAATCATTAAAAGAATGAACGATTTTTCATTCGTGTTTTTTTAAAAATACTGCTTTAAAAATATTTTAAAATATTTCAATATATTTATTGAAGAATTAATTGTTAAATTTGTTTAAAATATCCTTGTCGACACATTATAATATGTAAAGGACAAGAATATTCGTTTAGATCAATTTTGAGAGAAACATTTGTATACACTTTTATTTAAAAAGAAACACAAAAAATATAATTTGTTACCTTTTATAAAAATGTAAAAAGGAAAATTAAATATTTTATTAAACCATTTAAAAATTGTACAGAATTATTCTTTTTTAAATCTAAGTCACATTAATTTAGATAATTTTTGTGCCTAAGTTCACATAATGCATTTTCCAATCTTTTATGAATTAAAAGTAATTAAAATACTTAATGTTTTAGAGAACACAATTATTTCAGGTGTGATTTATATTGATTTATTTTGATATTTTTAAATATTGAAGTTTTAAAATTAATTTACTACCTGAAATTTAAATAAATGAATTTGTTTCTTCAAAACATAATTTTGTAATCGGGGAAAAGTTTTTAACACTAAAAGTAGATTATTTTCAAAATAATTAAAATATACATTACCATCCATAAAAATATTGAAATTTCTGATGAAATCGGAAATAAATTTCTGAATTTTATAATTCATCTATATTAAATTAAGATATAAACAATTATTAAAGATAGATAGATTGCTTATACTGTTTAAAGATTCTTTCTTTATTCCGAAAATAATATAGAAAAATAATACTTCACAACAAACCCAAAATAAATTAATTTTATTCCGAAAATAATATAGAAAAATAATACTTCACAACAAACCCAAAATAAATTAATTTTATTCCGAAAATAATATAGAAAAATAATACTTCACAACAAACCCAAAATAAATTAATTTTATTCCGAAAATAATATAGAAAAAATAAACTTTACAACAAACCCAAAATAAATTAATTTTATTCCGAAAATAATATAGAAAAATAATACTTCACAACAAACCCAAAATAAATTAATTTTATTGTTCGAATCAAATATATTAATTCTTAATAATATTGTTTAATGCAGAGGGCCTGAATGGCTAGTGGGCGCTCTGGAGCTCGGTACTACAGGTTTCGGGTTCGAGTCCCGGTGGTGCCATGGTTGTTTGTAGTGGTTCGGAATTCACTTTAAAAAGTAGGGCCCGGTCTAATAAGATCGTAGAGCGTTACGGGGGCATTGTTACTCCGCGTCCGTGGCTTATCTTCAAGTCACACGCGCCCCCTGGGTAATGCAAAGTGAGTACGTCTGTGCAGCACTTGCCTTAAGGCATCCAAAGACCAAGCTGTCTGTGTTTGCCAGCTGCATTAGAAAGTAAAAAAAATGTTTAATGCAGAAACTATTTCATTAGTAAGTTAAAATATTTTTGTCACTCGTAGAAATGTATTTTTATTAATAGTGATCTTTATTAAGTAGTAAGATTGAATATATAGTATCCTCAAAAACCAGGCTTTATTCAAATCATATGATATTTTTAACTGAATAAAGATCAAAATAACTATTAAAGATAGTTAGACGATTGTTTATACTGTTAAATGATTCATTTACTTCGAAAATAATAACGAAAAAATAATACTTCACAACAAACCCTAGAAAAGTATTTTTACCATTGGAATCAAATAGATGAATTGCTAATAATATATTTCAGTGCAGAATCTACTTCATTAGCAAGTTAAAATAGTCATGTCCCTCTTAAAAATTTATCTTTATTAATAGAAATCTTTATTAAATAGCAAGATTGAATATGTTCTCTCCTCAAAAACAGGTTTTCATTCAAGTCTCTTGATTTTTTTAACTGTATTAAGATGGAAATAGTTATTAGAAACAGTTAGATGATTGTTTAATGATTTTTTCTTGCGAAAATAATATAGAAAAAATAGTATTTCCCGATAAACCTAAAAAAAAATTACTTTTAATGTTCGAATCAAATAGATGAGTTGCTAATAATATTTTTTAATGAAGAAACTATTACCTTTGAAACTGTTAACTTTCATTAGTAAGTTAAAATATTCTTGTCACTTGTAAAAATGTATCATTATTAATAAGCATCTTTATTAAATAGCAAGATTAAATATGCAATCTTCTTGAAAGCAGAACTGATTCAGGTTTCTTGACATCTTAACTGATCTTGTCACATATAGCCTGAATTTAATTTAAATATTAAAGTGAAATAAAAAATATTTAAAATATATATTATTTCCTTAATTATATCATTACGTCAAAATTTTATATTCAGCTTTTCTTATTTGCTTTCACACTTCATATAGAGGCCTTTAAATCCCATAACCCAAAGCATTCTTTCTTCCTCATCGCAGACATCATATATCCTACTTCAATAAGACGTAATTATATCCTTATGTTCTTAATTATGTATTATTTTCTCATTTATATCATTGCATCAAATTTGATGTTCAGCCCATCTTATTCACATTCAACTTTCATATAGAGACAGCTAAATCCCATAATCCAAAGCGCTCATTCTTCCTCATCACACTCATCATGCATTCTACTTCAATAAGAACGCAACATTTTTTATGAATCTCGAAAGAAGAATAACAATATTAAACTCCCATGATCTCTATTATATCTCATTACCATATCGTCTTTATTCTCGTTATATCTAAAAATTTCACTCGTTTACATTCAAATGACGTGCAGAGGATGTTACACTCCATTTCCTCCAATCAAAAACCACACTTTCTTCTTCATTGGATATCTCGATCGTAATTCTATCTGTGTCACAGTGTAGCATCTGAACTTTGAAATTGAATTATTATCTGGACTTCGGCAGTAGAAGAAAAACAATGCCAGGAAAACTTATGGTGGCACAATGGCCAAACTCTCTTGGGAGGAAACCTTTTAGGGTCACGGATTGACCTCAACAAACACAATGGACCATTCTGAGCCAAAGTTTTGCAGCACATGTGAGATGCTTCGCTCAGTGGTGTGAATGTTAACCACCCCAGAAGCACATGGTCTTCCTGTATTTGTACCTGCATAAATAAATGTTAGCATAAGAATGGTCCACGTACGATCTACATATGGCTTAACAGAAAGATTATCGTGAAAGACTGACCTATTGTTGGAAAAGATCATTGAAACGGAAACTCCTATGACACCCTTTCATAATGTTTAGTATTTCAGATTGTTACATGATCATTCTGGAGTAAGGATGCATTTTTGTCCAAACAATGGCATATTTACTGGAACATGATTTCAAACGTAGTAGTGATCTTTACCGCATTTAACTCCACCATTGCCCACAATGCGTCATTCAGTATTGTGTAAAATAGTCCTGCCAGGTTTCAGTATTGGTGTCTAAGAATACATTGTAATTCTTTCAACATCATAGGATAATTAGTACACCTAAATATTTTAGTATATCCTGACACCATTCTCTCTTATAATTTGTTGGCTTATTTGCTGGTATAATAACACAGTGTTTCTAATTAAAAATATTTTAATAACCACTTATTAAATAACCATCTGGTAACTAATAAAAAATGTGTTTTTGTGATTTATTAATTTCATTTCTAATTTAGTTATTAATCCTTACAAAAGTACTGAAAAATATCTTATAATTCATGATTAAATAAGTAAGATATTTTTATACAATTTTTATTATATAAGTTTTGTTTTTTAATAAAATGCAAAAAAAAAAAAAAAAATCTATGTAACTCTCAAAAAAATGAAGTAATATTTTAAAATAATGTAAATTAAATAAGGCTTTAAAATGATGTCAATTAAATAAGGCTTTAAAATAATGTAAATTAAATAATGCTTTTAATAAAATAATGCGCGTAAATTAAAATAATAATGTTTGTAAAATAATGCCTGTAAATTAAAATAATAATGCTTGTAAAATAATGCCTATAAATTAAAATAATAATGCTTGTAAATTAAAATAATTCTTTTTAAGTCATGTAAACTTAATACCAATATTTTTCACAGAATTTTTAAAACTCTATCTGGTAACGAATTAAAAATATAATTTTGTGAGTTATTAATTTCTGTCTAAAACTGGTTATTAATCCTTACAAAAGTTGAAAAATACCCTAAAATTCACGATTAAATAAATAATATTTTTATACGATTTTTAATATATAATTAATATTTGTATTTGATAAAATGCAAAAAAAAAAAAAAATCTATGTAATTACCAAGAAAATAAAATTTCTGATCTATAAAATAAATTAATATAATACTTTTTTTATTTATGTAAACTTATTACTCATATTATAAAATTAAAATTAAAATTATAACATAGCTTTAAATATAATTATATAAAATATAATAATGACTATTATAAATATAATTATGACTAAATTTTAAAAGGACATTTTGAAAAAGAATATTTAAATGAGGTTCACAAAAATGTAATAAGATTTAATAACATAATAAAAAATTATTGAGGAAATATATAACGATGAAAAAAATGAGAATTTTATTCACATGTTGAAAATACTAAAGAGATATTTTCAACGATGTCAAAAATATAAATGATAAAATTTTGAGTATGCCTTTTAAAAATACTTTTGTACCAAAATAAGTAGAGGGGAACAAGGAAGAAAATGAATTTAGAAGATAATTTCGAATTCTAATTAGGATATGTCTTTAAAGAAAATATTTATATACTTTTATGTAAATTACAATTAACACTTAAGATTGTGAAAACAAAATTAAACATGTAACTCTTTAAAAATATCTTAAAAGAGTGTCATGAAAAAATTTTGCAGCATACTTTTATTTTAATCTGTATGCAAGACTCGACATTTTTTCGACTAAGTTAAAAAAACTGATACAGCCAGCTTTCAAGTTTTAGGTTTATTTTTAAAATATTTCATTTTCGCT
The DNA here is from genome assembly GCA_021605095.1 of Caerostris extrusa. Classification (NCBI taxonomy): domain Eukaryota; kingdom Metazoa; phylum Arthropoda; class Arachnida; order Araneae; family Araneidae; genus Caerostris; species Caerostris extrusa. The sequence goes on from BPLR01003011.1 coordinate 14,474, forward strand.
TTTAAAAATACTTATAATTGATAATAATAAGGCATTTTATTTATAAATGTACTTCTGTACTTCTTAAAGTTTTTATTTAAAATTAAATTTATTTAAATAATTTTAATAATAAATTTAATTTAATTAGCTTTTTAAAATTGCCTTACATTTGATAATAGTAAGGTATTTTTTTTTATTTATAGATGTACTTTTGTATTTCTTAAGTTTTTATTTAAACTTAGATTTATTTAAATAATTTTAATAATAAATTTAATTTAATTAGCTTTTTAAAAATACCTTACAGTTGATAAGAATAAGGTATTTTTCATTTATAGATGCACTTCTGTACTTCTTAAGTTTTTATTTAAATTAAATTTAATTAAATAATTAATTTCAAGTTCTAAATGTGTCAGAAAATAATTGCTAAAATAACAAGAAATAGCTACTGTATATTGTGTATAAGTTTAGAATTTTTATAACTTTTCTAAAATAAAATTACAGGGGTATGTACATATCGTACTGATCTCAAAAAAAACATGGGCACTTTTCCATTATATGGATGCAAGTGATAAATCATCAAATATCAGTAAATAAAGTCCATTTTTATTTCTTAAGTTTATGAATAATATTTCTTAATGAAATAATTATTCGTTTTATAAAAAGGAGTTGTTTATTTTCCAAATCGTTTATATTGCTGATTTGTTGCTTCATTGTTCATACTAATAATCTCATGCTTGAATACCGTAAATAATGAACATTCCAGGAGTTTTCTTTTGTTTTCATTTCGGCTTATATACGGGTTTTGAACTTTGGTATAAATTTTGAAGAAAAAAATTCCTTTAGGCTTATTCACGGAACGGCTTATATATGGTATGATATTTCTTATTATGCATTTTAAATTATTTTAATTGCTATGTAATCAGATATTTAGGAAACATTTAAAATTTTGATATTTAATATATTTTGTTATATCTGAGATCATTCCAGATAGAATTAATTTTATAGCAGCAATTGTAAGAATACAATTTTGTAAATTTGGAAATGTATTATCTCAAGTTTTATTTTATGTTGCTTCCGTTTTCTTGATTTTATTCTGCTTACTTTTCAGTAGATTCATGGATTTTTACGATTATTGTTTATATTTAATTTTCCTTACGAACTGCCAAAAAAAAAAAAAAAAAAATACAAATGTCAAATAGGAGATTTTCAAGGTAATCGATATATTCGTATTCTGAATTCTGATACCAAGAATCAAAGTCAGTGAAGTTAAAATTTAACAAATTTAAGAAAAAGAACACACAAAATTGAAAACTAATTGAAATTTACAAGAAATGCTATCATTGACTTGTAAATATATTTTTGATGCATCAAAACTTTGTGTTGTTCATTATGCTTGTAAAAATGTATTAAAATTCCATTTTAATTTGATGGCTTATGTTTCCTCGTTGCAATTTTCTGAAGGCATAACCAATAATGCTGTTACGACATTATCAAAAACTCTGTAGCTAACTGGACGATTTCGAACATTTGGTCGCTTAATCGGGTTGGCTCAAATTAGCTAATCATAACTACCATCAGGACGCCATTAAATCGTACTAATGGTGTTACGTAAAGGCTCTGGGAGCAAAGAACACATATCATTCGGTCATTCAAGATCGATTCATTGTGCGAATAATCTGAAATTATTGGTTAACGACAACAATACCCGACATCAGCATATTAAAGCCCTCTCCATACCAGTTGCATTATCTTCCACTATCTTAAAGCGCTTGCCTGAACTGAGATTACGCTTTCAGAGATCTTTAACACAACCGCGTTTAATCGCAGAACATTTGTAGAACAATCTACAGATTTGACAAAACCCATCATTATAATCTCATGTTTGTGAAAATTGCAACACCTTGGAGGACTTACGCGAGTGAGCTGAAATTTTCAGGAAATGCAAATTAGCGCATGATATGCAAATGATTAGAATTTCAAATCCGTAGCGCATGCGTATGCTGAGCAGCGCCCTCTGAACGGCGGATGGATCCGAATAAATAGACAGTTATAGCGAGGCGTGTATGGTTATCGGTGGTTATCTGCTAGTGGTAAAAACGTTAGCTCAATCGTTACTTATGCCTCTTCAACGAAAGGTTTGAACAACTAACAGCAGCACAGTGATGCGTCTTTGGAAGTAGTGGACGGACGAGTGTCGGTAAACTCGGAAATCCAGGAGTGTACCCCGAAATGTGACGTCAGGTCTCGATGATAGACACCTGGTTCGCATGGTGCTGACGGACCGTACAGCTTCCTCTAGACAATTGGCAGCACAGTGGTCAATAGCTACAGGTGTTTCATTGTGTGCTTCATCAATTCGCAAACGTCTGCTGCAGCGTGGACTGCGCGCAAGGACTCCTTTTATACAGGATCCCTCTCAAGCTAAACCATCGCCGCCTCTGGCTGCAATGGGCCACTCAGCATAGAGACTGGCGTGCTGATTGGCAGCATGTCGTGTTTTCTGACGAATCCGCTTTAATTTGTGGTACCATGATGGCCGCATTCGTGTCAGACGCTATGCCGGTGAACGCCACCTTCCGGAGTGCATTATCGAACGCCACAGTGGACGAACACCCGGAGTTATGGTCTGGGGTGCCATAGAATATCATGGATGATATAAATTGCTAAGAATTGTGGGCAATCTGAACAGCAACCGGTACATCAGTGAAGTTCTACAGCCCCAAGCTGTTCCCTTCCTTCAAAGCTTGCCAGGCGCTGTATTTCAACAGGACAATGCCCGTCCTCATATCGCTAGGACTGTTCAATCCTTCTTGGCAACGCGGCAGGTACAGCTTCTTCTTTGGCCTGCGTATTCCCAGGATATGTCGCCGATTGAACACGTGTGGGATTTCGTTGGTCGGCGTCTCGCTCGTGATCCTCGTCCTGTTGCTTCTGCAGACGAACTTTGGCTGCGCATACAAACAATATGGAATGCTCTTCCTCAGGCAGACATTCAAAATTTGTTTGACTCCCTGCCACGTCGTGTAGCAGCACTTATTGCGGCGCGTGGTGGCTACACAAAATACTGATTCCGATCTCTTGTTATTGTTTGTTTGCTTTGAACATATAATCATTTATTTGTACCACTACCACTCAACTGTGTATTAAATTTCATTCAATTATGACGATTCCTTCATGGTGTTGCAATTTTCACAAACATGAGTTTAGTTCTAAGCAGATTGGCATCACATAGTATTCTGCTCTTGCCTGAATATACCAAGATCAGCTATCCAACCAGCCTTTGGCATTAAGTCATTAACCCTATTGTAACTGTATGAAGTAATTTCCTTATGATAGCATATCGATTCTAATTGTACTGCAATATGTTGATGACATATTGCGGCGGCTTGTGTTGCCCTTCATGGCATGTCATCTTTATGTCCTTTTGCAATAAGATATTTCCGAATTCAAGCTGCTCGCATATCTCTGGGCTACTTCAGTCCCTAAAAGTCACCATAAATTTCGCCATTTGGACATGTATGAGATAAAGTGGTCAGATTCGAGAATCCTCAAAAGTGGATATAGAGGAACAATTAAAGAATTTTTCTCAGAAATGTATCACGGGATGAGACTAGAAATTCAGCGGCCTCAAAGTCACAAAGGCAGTGGAGGGTTTTATATCACTCGCATTTGGTGAAAATTTTCACTCTTTTTAATCTTTTACCCTCAATGAGTAGACGCAATGTTAATAGTCTGTTGAAAAAGAATAAAAGTAGAAATGATAGTCTCATTTATGTGTTAACTTCTGCATATCGAAGTTAACAACAATTTACAATTTATATTCGTAACTTACAGTTTTTCATGAAATTTTTTCTAATATTTTAGAGTTTAGAACAATCTTAGAATCTTTTGCGCAAACAAAGAAGACAAACACTAAACACCCGTAGCAATTTCAGGATCACATCCATAGAATTTAAACAGCAAAAGAGTTTTAACTAACTATTTTTGAAGCTTTTCTGGTAAGCATCGAATTTGACAGTTAACACAAAATGCACGAAAATCAGAAATATTTATTTTGTGAATTATAAAAGTAAGCTTGTATTACATTAGAAATTCAAATTAAATAAATGAATTACATCAATTACAATTACTATCATTTCAATTACAATTATATCCAATTTATAATAGTTGCATGTCTATTAGTGCCATTTTATTTACATAATAAAAAGTGCATCCTTCAGAAACTAATAACAGAAATTACAATTACAGGAGAATGCTGTTTACAAGTGATATATATAAACAATTTTTTGTTTGTTATATATAACCACTTAAATAAATGTATTATTTACACAATTATTTTATTACTTTTTTTTTTTCTTTCAATAAAAAAAAAACTGTACTAATCTATAAACTATAAATTTTCTCTTTATTAATTTGTTTTTGCAATAATCGTTTTCAGTATTTTAAAAATATTTATTTTAAATAACTCTTCTTTTATTTGAATTCATCTACAGAATGAACAAATAACTATCATACAATTCTTTTAAAGTTATTTAGTAATTGAATTTTCCTTCTACTTTTTCAGGTCGGTTAGAGAAACATAAACATTTTACTAATTAACTCAAATTATTTATTTGAAAAGTTTTATCTATTTATGAATTTAAATCATCTATTACTTATTTAATTAAATTTATATTAATTATTTTTTAAAATTATTTTTATATTTTTATTGATCTTTGTAGGAATATCATATTACATAACAATAAAATTTTGTTTCTTTCACCAAGAAAATATTAATTCATTTTCGTACAAAAATACTGTTTCTGGATACGGAAATTTTCAGTTTTAAGTGATTTACGAATTTTATGAACGAGTTATGAATTTGATGATTGAGTTAAATCAATTATGAATTTGATGAATGAGTTAAATCAGTTATGAATTTGAAATATATCTAAAAATTTATTTCAATTTAAAAATTATCAGAATAATTAGACATTTTTAATGCATATTTTATTTTATTGCTTTAGATGCTTATTGCTGGTTGGGTAAGAACTCAACGTATTATTTCACATAAGCAAAAAAATAATATTTTTTTGTGATTTATTGATTTTTTTCACTCATTTGCAAAGGTTTCATAACAATGAGATTAAAAATAAAATTCTATTTTTGCTATAAAAATAAAGAAATGGGTCAACGAAGGCCTAAAGTTCATCTGTTAAAAATTTTTTTGTTAGTGTTAATTTTGTTGAAATCTAATTGCAAATTCGGGGAAAAAAATATTTCACATTCACTTTTTCCTTAAAAATAAGAATGCATGAAATGTAGAAACAATAGAAATGTACTTCTTTTTTGGGCGATCACTGATGAAATCATTAAATAAATGTGCTATTATTACATTCACATGTTGTTGTTAATGGTGTATAGTTCTTTTGTTCATTCAAAGACAGTATCTATTGTGTTAAAACATATTATGTTTTAGTAACACGCAATTCTTTTTTTTTTTTTCTTTTTTTTTTTTTTTTTTCTTATTTCAATCACATATAGATTTTATTTTTGGATTCTTTCTTTTCACTAGGATAATTTTGATATGTATGAAAATTTATTATGATATGTTATTTAGATGATATTTAGATATCTTTTGTTTTACAACATGGTTTAGTTTGGTAAAGATAATAATTTATGATATATAAAAAGACGAAAGAATACAATATAAATGTTTAATATTTGCACATAACACCAAGAAGCCCACACACACATATGTATATATATATATATTGTAGCAAAGCTTGGTTTCATCATTACGTCGCCATTTTGGTTTAGTATCTACCCGAAGCGTGGAAGGTACAAAATGGAATTTGATTGTAGACAAAGTGCCTAAAAATTGTTTTAATATATGTTTGATTCTCATCTCTTCTAGAATGTTCTTTTGATTTGTATTGTTTTATTTCTATATATTTCTAGATATACGCTACTGTTGTCATCATTTATCCTGTCTTCGTACTTTGATCTACGCTGTGGGGGAGATGGCGAGTAAAAATAAATACTGCAGAAGAATTAAGCAGAAATCTACGTCATCAAAGACTACCTCCTGAATTTGACTTGTTAACAGTTCAATGTAGAGACTGAAAAAAGACTGAAACAACAGTATCTCAAACCATGGATACAAAGTTTTCATCGCTAACCAACGCTTCTTCAGTACCATTATTTTTCTACCTGATATCCAGAAATCTCTGCATCTTTTCATAGAATGATCAATCAGTTACTGGAAGATGAGTCACAGATTATGAATGTATCGCTGACTATAACAGCTGGGGTGAAGATGAATCTGACTAACGACCTTTTTATCTTTCGGAACTGCTAGACTACGGTTTAACAACAATAATGACACTTTCACGGATTGGACTACATTCAGGAACTCCTGAATAACACATTAACACTACGAAACCGAAGACCCTAGACGCCAAGTTAAAAGACAATTGTAATATTAGATCTGAATGGAGCCATAAAGTAATTTAAATTGTGTTCTCACAGTACAGCTACCAAATGATACTGTGTTGCACTTTTTCCGTGCCACAGATGCCATTATTGACAGTGGAAATGTAGAAGGATTTCGAGAAGAAACCTTTCCTGCCGACACAGAATCAAATAAATCAGATTGTAATAAAGTAAGTCAAGTAAAGTGAAATAAATCAAATAGTAATCCAAAGCAACAAACAAAGAATTGCATGTTGCCTCGGATTACAAATTGCACCAATTCAATGAAGCAAATGTACGCTAGTAGTCGAAAAATTGAAGAAACTGATCAAGCTATGGCTATTGGAAACATTATTCTGTTGTACGAAAAGAAACTATATGTACCAGCCTCAATTAATAATGTTCAAAATGGTAGCTGTAAAATAAAGTAAACTACTGGAATCATTAGTTAAAATCCTTAAGTGTTTTAACTAAACTTACCAAATAAAAAAACAGTGTATCCCAACAAATAATATATAAACACAGTAAAAATCAGTGTGAAAAAAAACCCGGAAAACATAAAAAACTCCATTTGTAAACAAGACTTCAAATAAATGGTATTGCTTTTGCCTAAAACACTTCGTCCAAATGGTTTAAGATGATGAACATGCCAACTGGCAGTCATTTCGGATTTGTCAAATCTTACGATGAATAAGGAGGACATGCTATTGGCCAGGATTTTATGAGAGTATACGCCTATAAGTATTGCACCGTAGAGAGTGTCAAAGTTGGAAATCAGCTTCTCAGCTTCTGTTAGGTAAAGTTCACCCGTTAAAGCCCTTTGATGTATCTCTTGAAAAAATCGGAATTATTCTACTAGGATGTTAACAGGACATTAATTATTATTATACTACATTACCACTTTAAAATATAGGTTTAATTATATTATCCACTTTAAATCATAGATTCGAGTCTAATCTGATTATAGAGTGTTGAACTGATAACTATACCAATATAAAGAAAACATCTCCTCTTTCGGAATCAGCCAGTAGACACACGGCCATGGTCTAATAGATATTGTAGTGCCGGGGAGTTAGTTAGAGAGAATCCGACTGAAATTTATACAAAATGTACTTGTCTTTATTCTAAACAAAAATGAACAATAAAAAATTTTAAAAATTTTCTACCATCAGTATTTAACTCATAATTCAGCAGTTAAGCATTGTTATATCCACTGCATTTAAATAAAAACTCTTCTGTATATGTAATATGTAAATTTAGATTATATTATGAAAGAAATGGTATACTTTTGATAAACATTAACGAGCCCTTTGTTTCTTAAAACCCGAGAAAACACCCTCAGTAATAAGGCTGAAAATTATTCCGAAACTGCAATTTTTGCAAAGCACTGATCAAATGATAAAATAAAGAAAAATACGCAATTTTTTAAGAAAAAATCACGAAAACCACATCACTCACTTCATTAGAAAACGAAATTATCTACTTCTTCCATGCACGCTTCGAAAAGAGACTGATTTATAAGCCCTCCCGGAAAGAAAAAGACAATGTTTAGATCGCGATAAGCCGCCACGGTATGATACATTAAGGTATTATGTATCATATTCTAAATATATAAATTATATTAAAAATTTTACTATAATATTCTAAAGAAAGTTATAGATTAGAGGGAATTAATTTATTTAGTGTATCTGTATGAAGTTTATACAAACTGTACTTGCATTTATTATAAAAATATGACTATAATTAAATACCTAGTATCAATTAAGATTTTTTATTTAACTCAATATTATTACCTCATAATAGAGTAGTTTAACTCACCATTATTTAACTCATAATAGAGTAGTTTAACACATAATAGAGTAGTTTAACTCACCATTATTTAACTCATAATTGAGCAGTTCAGTATTATTATATCCAAAGTATTTAAATAAAAATTGTTCTGTATATGTAAATTTAGATTATATTATTAAAGAAATGGTATACTTTTGATAAACATTAACGAGCCCTTTGTTTCTTAAAACCCGAGAAAACACCCTCAGTAATAAGGCTGAAAATTATTCCGAAACTGCAATTTTTGCAAAGCACTGATCAAATGATAAAATAAAAGAAAAATACGCAATTTTTTAAGAAAAATCACGAAAACCACATCACTCACTTCATTAGAAAACGAAATTATCTACTTCCTCCATGCACGCTTCGAAAAGAGACTGTTTATAAGACCTCACGGAAAAGAAAAAAGACAATGTCTAGATCGCGATAAGCCTGCCAAGAGCACGCTTCAAATCTCGCGCCGCATGGCCATAACGCTCGCTTGCCCAATTCTTCAATTCCTATACAAACTGCTCATTTGGGGAATACATTTCGCATGATTGTGGGCTTTAGTGGGTCAGTGTGAGTAAGAAAAACACAAACAAAACCCTGTCAAAGGTTGCGCAAAGGCTAAAAACTCATCTAGATTACAGGCGTACTGACGTAAAATAATGACAGAGCGGGAACTCCTAAATCATTTTCTTGTAGATTTGATAGCAGTTTTCTTGTTTGATTTGTGGACTGTTTGTATTTTGTTACAGGAGATATATTGCGTACATGTATAAGCCGCGTAAAAAATGAATGAGTTTGTTTAAAAATAAAAAAATAAAAATTCCGATATCTTTTCTTCCAACTAAAGTTTTCAAGGTATAATTGTTTTAAAATGTATCCAGTATGACTGTTGTTATTAATAAAAATAGGAAATAAAAAATATGAATAATTATTATTACTAATGATACTAATCATTCAAAATTTTTGTTCCAATGTTTACTATTTTCTTCTGTATCTTGGCCTATTTATTAGCAATTCATTATCATTAGAAGTATGCATATGAAAGCATAAACAGTTTTCTTTTAAGGTAATGATTTATTAGCTTATTTTTTTGAATAAAATGATTAATTAGTTAATAAACAGTTAGTTTTTAGTACAAATTGTATTGAAATAAGGATTTAAATTAGCATTTTCAAATAAAATCTAATAAGTTAGTTAATCAAAAGGAAAGTTTTTAAGCATTCATAAGATAATATACATCCAGTTTAACAATATATTTCCTTAATGTGCAATATAGCTTACATTACGTCTGCTTAGTTATATTTATTTATTCTAAAGAAAAAAACTGAACAACTCGAATCTTTTCTTTTTTTTTAATAGTTTGCAATTAAGAAATCCTTTCTTTATTTGAATTTTTTAATCAAATTGTAATAAGTAAGTGACTAAAACTTTTAATTTTAGGCCAGAACAAAATTTTTTATTATTTTTCAAAGTTAATATTAATTATCAAAACACTGTAAAATTTTTGCATTCTTACATTAAATGCTTACATGTTCACATTTATTTGTTTGCGTTTCAGTAGTAAATTTTAAAGTTTTTTTATGTTTTCGTGTTTTATAAAACGTTTTTATATAATATTTAGAGAATAAAAGAAAAAAAAAATGCGGTTACCAGAAAAGTTATATTATTTTCCAATTAGCTAAATTGCAATATATGCTACTTGTGTTCGTTAAATGGGCGCGAGGCTATATTCAGTATTTTTAGACAGGATTTATATGAGAGTTGTCTGTAGGAGGCTTCATATGTTTCGGTTTTGTGTTAGAATCCTTACTGCATTTTTAATAATGCGTATAAACTCAAATATTGTTAGTGCGTATTTGTTATAACTTTATGAGCAAATATGCACTAACAATATAGTGCGCACTAGCGTTTATTAGTCATAATGCAGCGTTTATGACTAATAAACGCTGATGTCGCATTCCAGATGCGTGAGAGTATTTGAAATGATATGATAACACAATGTATGGTAAAATATGCTACTGTAAATTCCACATTGCGGTTGAGTTACAGAATGATGCACCCAAACCAGAAATGCTAATAATCTTAAAAATGATGATTTGAAAAATATTCTTGAAATTTACACTGAAGTTTCACGTATCTGATGAAACAATTCACACTCTCTGACATTTCAAATCTATTTTCAATTTAAACTAAGAAAAAACTACGAGAATTATCAAAGACTCATTAGGTCTTCAAAGAACTTCGAAATTCTATAAATTTCTTCAAGACTAATTATTTATGAACTATCTGTTCAGAAACATTGGATACCAGTACTAGTATACGCCTCTCAAGCGTCTATATCACTAGCTCTTATATAAGTTTTTATTCTACAAACTGCAAAAGTTCAACTTCTTTCCAAGACACTATTTTCATGATGGACCCTCTCTAGCATGGTCAAACTCTGATTTCTTCTGCTTGGTCTTCTAATTAATTTCGCTTTCTACATAAAACAACTGTAAATGCGTGCAAGATTCCTTTCGTCGGAGAAGGCCATGGCTGAAGAACAGGAAAAGAGACTAAGTAAAATTCTTTGGCAGTTTAAAGAAGAAAATCTTAATTAATTTTTGTTAAATTTATTAAATTTTAAAAATTTTAAATGTTTGTGCATGATCCCTTTTTCTTTGCTGAGGACAGTCATAAATACATACTGCAAATGTTTATCTTAATACCAATACTGCCCTGAAATGGCAAATTCTTCCACATCCCCTTTCTTCGTCAAATATTTTTCGAAATTATTATCTTCTATTGGGCCTGCATGGGCGTGTGTCTAGCGCTCTGGCGCTCGGTGCCACAGGTTTCGGGTTCGAGTCCCGCGGTGCCATGGATCTTTGTAATGGTTCGGAATCCACTTTTGCCGTAGGTCCCGGTCTCCTATGACTGTAAGAGCGTCACGAAGCAGAAGTCAGACTTCTACCTACGGTTGCTCCTTCAGAACTGAAGCTGCATCCCTCCTTCCATGAGGGTTACGATAACAACATTATCTTCCATTCCAGGCTCTTGATAAAAACGAACAAGATGGTTTTCAGATAATGAAGAGAACATAATAAGGGTGGCCGGGTTTTCGCTTAATATACGTGAATACAATGTATGAATATATGAATACGTAATACATAATACAATTTATCCTATACATGAGCTTGTATTACGTTGAAATAGTGGTTCATGTACGCAATGGGGTTAACTTCGAATAAATAAAGTACGTTTTATCTTCATGTGGGAGCGGGTTAGAATAGTCTCACTATAGTCCATGCATATCGTAAAAGGCGACTAAAATGGGTACCCAGTACCCAGGGGTACAACCGGGTGGGGTAAAGTCAGACTTGTCCCTTTGGTGACCGTGTTTTTTGCTGCGGTGTCTAGGGCAAACAGAAGCTGCATTTTTTACCATTTATCATGACTCGTCGGTTTAAGAACCACAGGTTCATGGACTTGTTGTTGACTTGTCTGGATGTTGTTATCGACTAAGTAGAATAAGAAACAACAACAAAACATTTTATTACAACTGTGACTGCTATTTAAGAAGTTCTATTTTAAAAAGTTGTTCTAGTTTTCTAAAATATGCCATAAAATTCAAAAACATTAACTATAAACCTCTTAAATTTACTTAAATAAAAAGAAGATGTGTTTTTAACAGTAAACAGGAAAATTAAAGACTGTTAATAGGATTCTACTGTAGTTAAAAAGAATTACTATTTTTACTAAAGAAATGCATAATTACAGTTAAGTTATTACTTATTTCTTTCTTATTTATTTATTACTATTTCTTACTTTGTGAAATTCAATTATTTTAGCGTGTTATTTTTAAATTTAAGTATCAAAAATTAAAATATTTGTTTTCAAAAGTTATTATATTATATTAGATGCTTTAACTATAAAAAGCGATTACGTTTGTTACCATTTAGTCATGCAAATAATCAGCCATTTATAGTCTTTCATTCACAATTTGATCTTATCTGTGATTTCAACGACAGGCGGAGTATTATTTCAATGTGAAGTAATAAAACAAAAGTGATAGTGAATGTCACATATTTCCTTTAAGATGCGGAAAAGGAAATGCAGATTATAGGATTTGTCGACATCAGTTTTTCTCCTTTACCGATGCACTTACTCCAAAAATGTTAATCCGATCTTTTAAGTACTTAATCCAGCAAAATCAATTCATCATTACAAGAATGAAAAAAAAAATATATATGTCATCCACAAAATACGAAAAACTAATAATAAATATGCCATTATTTTCACATTTAGATGCAATTATAATTTAATTAAATGGCGAAATTCAAAATTAATGAAATTTTAATTATTATCATTATTATCTTAGTTTCTTACATTTTAATTATTTTAATAGTAAGCTGATTAATAATTGTGATTAAATTGATTAAATAATTCCTTCCATCAATTATTTATTTTAAATTAATTCGATAATGATTAAATTAATTCAATAATTTCGATCATCTAATTATTCTAAATTAATTCAATAATGATTCAAATAATTCAATAATTCCTTCCATCATTTGTTTATTCTAACTTAATTCAATAATGATAAAATTAAGTCAATAATTCCTCCCATCATCTATTTATTCTAAATTAATTCTATAACTATTCAATTAATTTAATAATTCCTTCCATCATCTATTTATTCTAAATTAATTCAATAATGATTAAATTAATTCAATAATTCGTTTCGCCAACTATTTATTCTAATAATTCTAAATTAATTCAATATAATGATTCAATTAAATCTGCAACAGAACGTAATGGCATTTTTATTTCCTAAAATTTCTATTTATTGTATAAAATATGAACACATTAAAATTTTTCAGGTATATGAATTTATAACAAGCATTATAATCGTTAGTAACTTTTTCAGTTTCAAAATATTTTAATTTTTAATTTTTTTTTTAATTAATTTTTTAAATGTTTAATGAAGAAATTTTTTTTTTTTTAATAAGATGAGAGAACACAAAATGAAAATTGAGAAAAAAATAGATGAAAAATTTTATTAGAATTTAAGTAAAACTATATTTTATTTTTATTTGTGAATTAAAATCAGCATTAAAATGTTTTTATTTGGATTTGTTTCTGTTTCTGGAACTTATTTTTTTGGTCAAAAAAAAAATTTTAATCATTGAGTTTAATCTAAATTAGTCTGATTAATTTTTTTAAGAAGTGTGTTGTATAATTATTAGGATCTGTATTATAACATTTGCTACTGCATAATGTATACTGCAATATCCTCACAACTTAATTAACAATTTGTATAGTTAATCAATATTAATTTTTTAATGTGCAGAACATGACTTTAATGGTCTATTAATGTTTATTGCATTATAATTAAATTGATAAATTAAGGTTAATAGTGTAAAAAAATTAAACTTTAACAAATTTTAAGTTAATGATATTATATGGTCCGAATTACTGCTATTGTTAAATTTAAAATTATATGTAATTAACGAAGCTTAAAAAAAGTCATGATCTATTCAAATTATTTAATTTTTCTTTAGAATTTAGAATTCGTTTTTCTTAAATTTTAGTAGCATTTTTATTTGAATGTTACCTCTAACTCACAAAAGACGCACTGTTCAATTTTTTGTTTGAAAAAGATGAATATAAATAAGTGTTATTTAACTACAAACCTGAAACTGACGATTAATTAATTGATTTAAAAATTTAAACTACTATTGTTGGATTATGAACAAATAAAACAATATTATCAGCCAACTTTTGTACACAGTATTTCTTTTACAACGTTTTTAAAAATTCAATTTTTCAATTTTCAATTTTTTAAATCTTACTATTTTTAATTATTTCTCAATGATTATAATAATGTAGCCTTTTTCCCACGGGAAGAGATTTAACATTTCTGTTCCCAGGGAAAAGCAATGTATATTCTTTAACAAGTGGATAATAACAACCTATCTCTCAAATCTGACAAAAGATAATCAGTGTCACGGATATTAATACTACATGTAATTAGTGTCTAGTTTTAAAGAGAAACAACCTGCCACTCAAATTTGACAGCAGATAATCAGTGTCATTGAATAATGAGACACTGTGAAATAGTGATTGTCTGTTCGCCCTTATTATATTACATATGGGATATGGACTATGACATGAGTTCCTGCACTGTGATCGGTGGCTGAGGAAGTGTCCACTCTGAGGATAAGTGAAGAAACTGACCCCCATCCTCTTGAAGAACTTTTTAAAGGGAGGGTTTGGGGAAGAAGAGAAAGAGAGTGTTCTGCGGAGAGTCGACAAGAAGTGTTGTTTTTCTCTTTTTCTGAAACTGGCTGAAAAAGCCGCAGTTTCTGTCCGCTTACAAAGTGAGCCCTTTATGATCACGCAGTGTATCACGCAGTATATGCACAGTGTATCATACACTGCGTGTATCACGCAGTGTAATAATTAAGGTCTGCCGCAGACTGGGTGCATTAGATTCGTCGTCGACTCACGAACTATGAAAATCTCAGTTCTTGGAGTGAACTGCACTTTGAATCAAATTTAATACTTTACTTTTCATTTTTTTTAAATCATAATTTATTATAACTCAGAGTTCTGTATATATATATATATATATAGATAGATATATAGATAGATAGATAGATAAAGCTTGTAAATAAAAATTAAAGTGAACCTGAACGGGGCTCTGAACCTGCATGAGGCTCTCTTATTGAAATCTTTACAGGTCTAGTACAGCCAGAGATGTTACAAAAATATACTAAAATTTTAAAATTGCACTAAAATATGCATCAACTTTATGTAATAATTTAGTTCGATGAAAATAATTTTAGCTATAATTTTAACCTATTTTCGACAGGGATCCGCCATACTATTATTTATAAAAAAATATTTTTAATCTTTAAAAAAATTTAGAATTGCACACATTTAAAGCATTTCTTAAAGAATTATTATAATCAATTGAATATTGGATATCGCATTGAAGTATTTAATATATACGTGGAATAAATATCTGAAAAAAATATATTAATAAATTTTTTATTGTTACAATATTCAGTACTTCAGGAATAATTTAGATTGAAATATAATATTTTAATATTTTATGTTAATATATTAATAATAAATAATAATAGTTAATAATTACTCATTATAATTATTTACTTTAATTTTATTTAAAATTATTAATAATAAATGTTATTGTTTTATTCTTCATTTATCCAATAATTTGCTTGAAATGTAATCAAAATTATATTAAAATTTAGTACATTTCAAGCTACAGCTGTTTTCTATATATCAGATGTAATTTTAAATAATACAATATTTAAGATTAAAAAAGGAAAAATAATATTGATGATATCAAATATTTATGCGTTAAAATTATTTCATTTTATGTAAAAGTATTTCTAAAAGTTATATTCGAAATTTGCATGACGATACCTAAATGATAGTATTGCTAATGATTCTTCTGAGGAAACAAATAATAATTTTTTTAAACGCGCTTTACAAGAAAAATATTATTTATAGTATTTTAAATTTTACAAATATGTAAAAATGTTACTTTGATGAAAAGTTCAATAATTGAAAATGAAAAAATTGCATTTAATTCTTAAATATGCTAAACATTTAAAAAAAATATCCATTTTGTAATTTTTATTAATTTTTATAGAAATTAACTTTGCAAATGAAATGTCTTTAATTGTAGACAAACTTTTTTTTTTTTTATTTCAGAATTTTTTTTTGAAATTATTTCTAAAATGTCTTAAATTTCAATTTTTCAGGATTGTATTTTTATGTAACTCTATAATAATTATGGATTGCATATTGTATATTATGGATTATATATTGGATATTATGGGTTGTATATTGCATACTATGAATTATATATTGGATATTATGGTTTATATATTGCATATTATGGATTATATATTGTATATTATGGATTGTATATTGTAGATTTATGCTAGGAAGATCCATTACATCTTACTTTTTCCAACTGATTCAATCGTAAATGTTACTACAACATTAAATATTTTAACAATTATCGGCTTATATACCATTCGGTGTATAAGCCGATAGTTTGTAGAACTTTTTCTGAAGTTAAACTACTTGCATCTCCAATAAACGCAAAAAACGTAGGTACTTATTTGTCAGATGAGTTTAATCTATAAATTACTAATTATCGCTAAATATAACACTTTTTTATTTCTTTAATTTATATTTCTTAAATTTATAAAAAAATTAATTTTAAAGGAAATGCATAATTCACATTATGAAAATTTTTGCTTTTAGTTTTGAAACTGTTTATAGTGCTGGTTTGTTGCATAGTCGCCAAAACGAAAGATTCTAAAGTTAGCGAAATATGCGCCCGGCTAACAGAAAATTGCCAAACAATTGTAAATTATATTAGCAATAAATATTTTTAATTAAATTTAAATGTTTTCATAACTTGTATTAGTAATTAACATATTAAAAAATTATATATATTATTAAAAATTTTGGAAACATTTTTTTTTTCAAAGTTTATTATAAAAACAGAACAAGCACAAACATGAAGTCCAAAATATACAAAAGATTGGCCCATATGATTAAAATTACTTTCAGCAACATTTTTTTTTTTTTAACATTTGCACTATCAACATCTGCATGTTTTAAGAAGCAAAAAACAATATAACATTTTTTAAAACAAATTTCAAATAACATTTTATCATTTTATTAAAAAGACATGCAGTTTATACAAGCAAAAAAATTAAGTATATACCAATGATAAGTACATACTCCTGTTTGATATAAAAATTAAGTACATGACTTCGATAATAAAAATATTTCTTTGATATATAAATCTTCAATAAATAATACACAATACTTAACATTATGCATGCGTCAACACATCCAAAATTATACATTTGTATAAAATCTATTTCTCTGTACAAAAACAATTTACAGTATATTGAATAATATAAAGTATTACTTTTATATATATATATTTTTATAATAGATAATGAAAAAAAAATGTATTTCATTTATTGCATAATATTGTCTTGAAGTTTCTATTCGCAATTATTCGTTATAATTCGCATCTTATATACATAAAAAAATAAAATTACAAAAAAATTTTATTTCTTCAAAATTTTAAAAATAAAATTTAAAATATTTAAAACTATTAATGTATACAATTTTACAAAATAAAATTTTTATTTCCTTAGTTATTTCTACAAAATGTAATCTAATTATTTTTATCATTTTTTAAAATAATTTGAATAATAGTCGAGTTTAATTTGTCTTTAAAATTAGAGACTTAAATGAGCTATTATATAATTACAGAATAAAAATTATTGCTTACTAAAGTTAATTTTTATAAAAAAAAAATAGATCAGATCGATGTTTGTCTTCAAAATTATAGACTTAAATAAGCTATTATTTAATTACAAAAGAAAATTATTGTTTACTAAAGTTAATTTTTATTAAAAAAAAATTAGATCTTTATTTCCATAGATATTTCTACACAATGTAATCTAATTATTTTGATCATTTTTAAAATAATTCAATAATAGTTGAGTTTAATTTGTCTTTAAAATTAGAGACTTAAATGAGCTATTATATAATCACAGAATAAAATTATTGCTTACTAAAGTTAATTTTTTATAAAAAAATAGATTAGATCGATGTTTGTCTTTAAAATTATAGACTTAAATAAGCTATTATTTAATTACAAAAGAAAATTATTGTTTACTAAAGTTAATTTTTATATAAAAAGTTAGAATACAGTTCAAACGACGCAAATGGGATGTAAAAAATGTACACTTAACCAAAGAAATATAAATGAAATAATTTGAAATAAAGTTCTTTACAAAGGTACTTGCAGTATATGTATATATATCATGAAATATCCAAAATGTAGAAATTTTTGGCAAAGCAATTTAAGTAGGCTACGATAACATTTGAAATCATTAAAATAAAACAAACTAAAATTCTATTTTCAATATATTAACAAAAATCCATATCAAAAAACAAAGATAAACTAAAATGGAAAGGATAATGAAATTGAACATGTTTCAACTCTTGAGTCGTTTTCCATAACGATAATGCGTCCCATATAATCTCATGCGTCCTTAGGATTACCACATAATCCAAATTCTCGTTACAGTAGACTAGATACAGTGAGTCCAGCCTGGATTGGGAACACGCAGGCAATGCTCAGACCTCGCACTCTGATGTGGCAAGTAAATTACAGAAGCAGTAAGGACCTAGAGTATGGCTGTTTGGTACAAGTGAGGCTGGATTTGTCGAACTTAAGAAGGTGTGTCGTTGTATGTCCTGTGTTTATTTTTCTTCTTGTGTCCAAAGTCCTCCCACGCACTGAGATCCAAGTCAGGAAGTTCGTTGCAGTGAGTCACTGGATTGCTGCAAAAAAAAAAAAAAAAAAGAAAAGTTGAAGAATGAAAAAGTATTTTATAATTTAGTTTGGTATATAATTTTCATAATGAAAATATTTGATTTTCAAAAAAGAATGCTTCAAAATTTGGCTTGTAAAATAACATTTAATTGCAGATTGTTATAAAAAAAAATGTTTTTTTTTTAAATATGTGCTTATTTCTTAATTTTTAAATAAATATGTCCATATTGATGCTTAGAAATCTTTGTTTTAATTCTTATAAATAATAATCAATTTAACTCTTATAAATTAATTTATTAATACCAAGACAATTTATGTATTTTATTTACTGCATTGTTATGAAAGTTTGTAAGCAATTCTAGTGGGCCTGAATGACCGAGTGTCTAGCACTCGGTGCTCGGTTCCACAGGGTTCGACCCCGAACGGTGCCGTGGATGTTTGTAGTGGTTCGCAATCCCTTTAAGTCGTAGGTCCCACTCTCATATGACTGTAAGAGCTTTATGAACCCAAGTCAGACTTCTACCTACGGGTGCTCCATCACAACAGAAGCTCCCTCCCCACCCCCCTGGTTGGTGGGCTTGGTCTGGATGACTACCAAGTAGTATAAATAACAACAACAGCGAATTCTAGTGAATGATTTTTTTTTCCTAATACATTTATCTTAATGTTTTTCCTTTAGTGCAAAGAATAATTTATACAATTTGTATGTAAATACAAATAATGTTATATATTAATGTTAATGTCAGATTATTTTATAAGACTAAAATCGTGTAAATAACATTCAAATTTGCAAGATGCGTACAATTTCAAAGAGTGTTTCTTCTTTTTATTTATATGTCTTAGAATAAGTTATTACATCTAGAACAATGCATTATAAAGACAATTCGTAAAATGTTGCAGTAAATACAAGGTTATTGAGTAACTCTAAAGTCATCCTTGAATCCATTTTCATAGATAATAGATGTTAATTTTTCTTTATAGAGATGATTTAATTCACAAATATTTTTGAAAGGATTTTTACCTGTTTTACCTTTAACTAATTTTAAATAACAAAAAAGGAAATTAAAACATAAATTAAGCATCAATTTTATTCAACTATAATACATAATATTAATTGCTTATTCTAATAAATGCAAGACAGCTGTCATTATGTAAGCTAATGCTAAATGGTTGAAAACTAGGTTAAAATCGCTACCTTAAATCTAAAGGCTAAGATATTGAAAACTTGAAACTTTCTCTGAAAATCATGATCAATATTCTAAGCCTAGATTTCAATAATGTGATTAAGTTAGATAAAAAAAATACCGAACTTTATTTTACCCCACCACATAGAACACTGGCTTTCCTCGGATAATGCCAATTACAGATAAATTAAGCATCAATTTTATTCAATGAATAACTATAATATATAATAATATTAATTGCTTATCTTAATAAAATGCGCAACATTTATCATTATGTAAACTTATACTAAATGGTTGAAACTAGGTTAAAAACGCTACCTTAAATCTAAAGGCTAAGATATTGAAAGCTTGAAACTTTCTCTGAAAATCATGATCAATATTCTAAGCCAAGCATTCCAATAATGCGATTAAGTTAGATAAAAAAAAATACAGTACTTTATTTTTACCCCACCACATAGAACACTGACTTTTCCTCGGATAATGCCAATTACAGATAAATTAAGCATCAATTTTATTCAATGAATAACTATAATACATAATAATATTAATTGCTTATTTAAAAATGAACGTCAGATGTCATTACGTAAACTTATGCTGGATGGTTGAAACTAGGTTAAAAACGCTACCTTAAATTTAAAGGTTAAGATACTGAAAGCTTGAAATTTTCCCTGAAAATCATGGAAAATAACCATGAAACTTTCTCTAGGCCTAAAAAATCGGTTATTGGTAAAGTTAGGCCTAAGCCTAACTTACCAATAACGGATTAATCTATATAAATAAAAATACCGATTTTTTATTTTGCCCCTCCACATAGATACTGACATTTCCTGGAATGATGCCAATCATAAATTAAGCATCATTTTTATTCAATGAATTATAGTTATTCATTGAATAAAAATAATGCTTAAGGCATGATGATACATAATGATGCATCAATTTTTTAATGATACATAATATTAATTGCTTATTTCAATAAAGGCGACAGCTTTCATTACGTAAACTTAAACTGGATGGTTGGAAACTAGGTTAAAAACGCTACCTTAAATCTAAAGGCTACGATATTGAAAGCTTGAAACGTTCTCTGAAAATCATTACCAATAGCCTAAGCCTAGCTTACCCATAATGTGATTAACCTAGATAAAAAAAAAATGCCGAACTTTATTTTGCCCCACCACATAGAACACTGACTTTTCCTGGAATGATTCCAACCACAGACCACAAACCAACTGGAGCATTTAGTACCCAAACCGAGACGATTCACTGCCCCACTTCTGGGTGATAACTTTGATAAGGATGATTCCACCACTCCACCCCAAGGGCACTCTTCAGGCACTAAAAGAACATTTTATTGCAACTTCATGTTCGAGACCACCGTTCGTTACGGTGCGTTACCCACACGGTCCAGTATCACTGTTCGTTAATCCGATTTTCAATTTTCAAGAAAATTGCAAAGCACGCAACAGGAAGAGATGCCATCGCAACGTTGCCCGATTTGCTACTGTTCGCAACATGCCGACAAGATCTTGATAAGAAGTGAAAATTGTTGCCAGCTTTCGTAATCTGCATATCAGTTGCATATTGCGAAATTGGATAAATGTCAATCAAGATCAATTCTGCGCTCAAGAAATCGTATTTCAATATTTGTTTTAGAAAAGCTGATTTGTCGAGCTTAAAACATGTTGAGAAAGAATGTAATAACGCAATACTAAGAAATCCGTAATAATATCCGTAAGCTAATATTATTCATTTACAAAACGTACATAATAAAAAAAAATTATAAATATTTTTTTCATTTAATGAAATTTTTATCTTAAATAAAAATTAATTACTACAAAATTTTTTTTTAAAATTTTTTTAATGAAATTGATATACTAAATAAATTATTTCTAAGGAATAAATGGTAATTATATATAACTTCTTCTTCATTGACACCAGCCGGATGGTAGGCCCAAGGCCTTCTGCATTTCAAGACAGATATGTTTTCTTTTTACAGGGTAGCGCTGTCCTACGCCCAAGCTCTACAGTCATATTAGATAGGGACCCTAAGGTTTAAAGTGGATTCCGAACCACTACAAACATCCATGGCACCGCCTGGGCCATAAGCCTGTGTCATCGGGCGTCAGAAAAAACAATTAAAAATTAATAAAATATTGAAAACGCCTATACAATCAATCAATAAATAGTAACTATGAAACGATAGAAATTTTCAAAACGTTTTGAGTTTTTAAATATGCTTAACTTATGACGTTAAAAAAGTAACGCAGCCTCGAATGCGGGGAGTTGTATTTAATTGGAGTTAATAAAAAATATTTCTCTATCAAAGAGTTGAATTGTTTAATAGACATTAAAATAAAATGTGAAATTAAAGTGAAATCCTTGCTATCTATGGAACTGATTCGACTAGCGTTAAACTTCAGGTAGCTCCGAAGCTGTGAAGCATTGTAAAATAACTGGTAAAAGCAAATACTAAAAACTGTTATTATGATGTTCAAAATTCAACTTTGTTCAAATTTCTTCATGAAGACAAATTTAGGGCTTCAAATGAGTAAAATATCTCAGTTAGAATAGATATAAATTGCCCTAATCATGCAATAGTGGTAGAGTACAAGCTCAGCCGAAGGTAGTTTGTTCCTTTATTAAAGATGACTTCAACTACGTTGACGGCCATCACCCTCCTTATATATACATTTAATATATATAAGGAGGGGCAGTCACATTAATGTGACCACCACCTACTTTCGACGTCAACGGGAAATAACCAATCACAAAAAGCAGGTGGCAGCAAATTGCAGTGGAGTATATAAAGAATATAAACGTATATAAAGAATATACGTGTATATAAATATGCACTATGTAAAAAAGAATTCCACTTAATACCACTTAAATACCACTTAATACCACATTCGACACTCCACTTAAAACCAGAATATACAAGAGTGTATATTCTGGCTTTTGACAGGTGGTCACATGTGACTGGACTGTGTATGTATATATATATATGTGTGTGTGTGTGTATGGATGGACGGATAATAATTCGTAATATATGGAAGATTATATTCTCAGTGTTTTTTTTATTTAAAATTGATTTTAATATCATTTTATTTAATTAATTTTAAGAATTTTCCTTAGGAGCTGCTCAACAAAAAGGAAAATGCAATCATGTAATGTCTTCTGAAAAGTTATTAGGTATAATTGTCGTACGTTTGCGAATCATATGGAAGAAAACTTGGGGAACTTTCATTAGGCAGGCTGTTTATCGATTGAAAACACTTTGCAAACATTATCATAATCATTATCGAGTCTTCTCGTTTCGAAAAGCAACAACTGAATTTGTACTTCAGGTTGAACTTATACGTTACCACTATTGCACGAGTAGGGCAATTTATATATATATTGTAAATAAGGCATTTTACTCTCATTTGAAAATCTATTTTCATGAAGAACTTTGAACAAAGCATTCGGGTAATGACACCTCTAATGCCTTTCTATTAATAAAATAATGAACTAAATAATTGGAAGATTTTGAATTGAAAAGTACATTAAATTTTTCAATTCTATTCTTAACGTATATATATATGTTAACTTCTTCTTATTTAAATCTTCTTTTTTAATGGTGTTATTTATTTAATATAATTCAACATTCAGACGATTTTAACAAATAGTTTACAATCAATACATAATTTCAATGCTACAATTTGAAACGAAACATAAAAACATCTGGATTTTGATTTCTTCATGGAAAATTTAAAATATATTCTCCACATAAAATTAACAAAAAAAAAAAAAAAAAAAAAAAAAAAAAACTTTAATCTACTTTCAACCTGTATATTTCCAGATTCTGAGACATTTTGATGGTAAAAATGATTACAAATAAAAAAAAAAATTACTGAAATAGGCGTTCATATTTTCATGGTTGCAAATAAAGAAAAACACTTCTTATTTACAAGAAGAAAACAAAAAACGTGACTTATTTTCAAGCAGCTGATTTGAAATTGGGAAATTCATTGTTTAGGAAAATAGTTAAATAAAAATCTAGTGATTTATTTTGTTTAGTTTCAGAAGACAGTTTCTTTTTCTTTTCAGTTCTGTAGGTACGATTTCTTATTGTAACTGCATTAATTTTAATTATAATGTTTCTGGTTTTGTATATTATATTTATTTTATTTCTATTTTTGCAAATGCACAATAGCTCTCCCGAATGGCTTACTCTATCAAATGTAAAATAATGCGTGTCAAAAATAAAATAAAATAATGGTTAATTCCAATGAATTTCGATAGTCTAATTTTTTATTCTTTTACTAAATAACTTGTGGTGAAATTTGAAAACTAGTTTTGGGAAAATGAAAATTATTAGAAATTCACAATTATTACAGCAACAATTTTAACGATTTTGTTTCTTGAAGACTTTTTAAATCAATATTTTAATTGAAGTTATATTAAAGAATATATTTGGTAAATAAAATAAAAACTGTAATTATAATATAATTTTTTTTTTTTAGGTTAAATTTTCATACCTTCCCTTTTATTTTTCGAGTTTAAAAAACAGTGTTTCCTGATAAAAGCATTACTTATAAATAATTCAAAACAAATATTAATTTACTTAGAAATATCATGATTAATTTTAAACTGTAAAAATTATATTTTTTTCAAGTAATAAAATAATTTATATAATCTAATATATAAAAACTTTATGCAAATTGAAAATTCCTCTAAAAAATAATTATTTATAAATCATATTTATATTTGAGAATCAGTACTGAAAATGCTTATTAAATCTTTTAAAAATTGATTAAAGCTACTTAGAAAGATTATGGAGAGATAGGAAAAAAAAATAAATACTCACCCTGCCGAAGGGAACCTAAAGACATAGCGTTGTATTTCATGAATATGAGTATTTTCACAAATGACCTTGGAAAACGTTGTCTTCTTAAGAGACTCCACTTGATCTGTTAAACGAAAATATTAAAATGTGTTTGATAAATTTTATCTAAATTAACTTAATAAATAAATAGATTAATTAATTAATTAGATTAACTTAATTAACTTAAATAAATTAATTTTATTTTAATTTAATTCTCTTAAAATATTTATTACTTTCTTAAAAATCAATATAAAATAATATAAACAATATATATATATATGGACAATTTAAATATCGATCTTATTATTTATTTTACTCAAAATTTCTATAAATTGTATTATTAGTCATATATTCAAAATACTACTTTTGTATGTATGTCAGTTTTTAGTTGATACAGTTTCTTTTTTATTCAAATACATTACAATATTGATTTCATTAAAAACATTTTATTAAAAAAGCTTTTTTCCCCTTTTATTTATTTTTGAACTTATATTGAAAAATCTATAATAAATTCATTTAATTAAAGATAACTTAATTCATTAATCCCTTTGCATAAAGAGCTTTTTAAAGGTCCAATTTTTATAATTCACCATCAAAAATAATCATTTTTCACTATATGATTTATGCATATATTCATCTTTACTTTGGAATGTTTAATTTCTAATATATTAAGATTTCTAATATATATAATAAAATAACATACTTTTTATTTATATATTTTTAAATAATTTGGAAATCACATTGAAGCATTATTAAAATATTATTGAAAAGTTTTAAATATTAAAATTCATTTTTTAATTTAAATATAATATTTAAATTATAAAATGGGTCAAATTACTATATAGCTAGTTAGGAAAAGTTTAAAGGCATTAATTTTTTGTTTGGAATTTCTTATTTAATTTTGCAACTTTAATAATTTTCCACAATTCGAAAATTTATATTCATTATCAGTATCATTATATCATTCATTCAGATACTAACACATTATCCTGAATGATACAATGATACTGATAATGATGAATCATTCATGATACTGATACAATATCCTGAATAAATGATACAATGGTACTGATTCATTCAGGGTACTGACACATTATGCTAAATGAATGATACAATGTTATTGATTCATTCAGAATATTGACTCATTATGCTGAATGAATATCTATTAATTTATTCTGAATATTGACAATTATCCTGAATGAATGATACAGTGATCTGATAATGATGAATCTTTCAGGATACTGACACATTATCCTGAATGAGTTATACAATGATACTGATAATAATGAATCCTTCAGGATACTGACACATTTTCATGAAATTTCATCAAATACATACCCAATGAGAAAGAGCCTGTTTCACCATGATGTTCAAAAATAGTATCTGTCACCAAACTTGAGATGATAAAACTGGATACCGATAATGCAAGCAAAAGTAGGTCCAACTACACCATCGGGAACATGACTTTCTGCAGTACCACCAGTGAACAAATCAATGTCATGGACGGATCTGTAAGAAATAGTAATGTATTTTTACGATGTACAAATAAAATAGCAGCTTAAAAATATCATAATGATGAATTGGTTTGTAAAATGAATGTGAAGAATATGTTTAATTAATTGTGAGGTTTTTGTTACTGTTTAAAAAAATTTTTTAATGAGATTTCTAAAGCAAATTTTATATTCCGAACTTGTCATTATTTTTTGGCTATAAAATAATAAGATACAATATCAAAATAATTAATTTTTATTAGAAGAAAAATTAATAATTAAAATGATATACTCTTTATACTGATGAATTTACTCTATAGTTTTGACCATACAATTATTTAGGCTTATGTCTGGAAATAAAAAATCAGAACGATTCATTATCACTAATTTTTATACTTTTGTTTCAAATTCTTTATATAATTTTAATCTGATTCTTTTCTATAGAGTTCATTTTTTCTGTTTGTATAGTTTTAATCTGATTATTTTTCTCCCATTTCCAGATAAATATATTTCATTAGCTTTATATCCATCAATGGTTTAAATGATGCTTTTTAGATTATGATAATGTTTTAGTAGTGATTGAAATTTTTACCAGTAATCTCCCAAAAGAAATTTTATATTCAGAACTTTGAATGTTTCTAGCTAGAAAATATGAAGATACAAGCAAGTTTAAATTATATTTTAAAAGAATTTTATGTCTGGTTGAGAATTTAGATTTCTAAAGGTAATAAAACTAATGGTATTTCGTGGTAAATGCAGATAAAAGTTACAACATTAATCAAATATTTTTAAAATGAACAATTATTTTCAATGATTGTCTTTGGATTTGATAATAATTTAGTGTCATGTGCTAACTTACTGATAAATGTCCTGCAGTTTCTTTCTCCTTTCACCAGTCATGAATCTATCCAAGTCTTCGAATTTTTTGATTTCAACTCCGACAGTACTGGATATAGCTCGTGTAGCCTTGGAGGCCATGATCACGACCTCTCTGAATATTGAAAGCAGCTAAATCTAAGCCAGTTGCATTACCACGTCGCCTATGATCAATGTAAAACAACATTTAATCATAATATTAAAAAATCAAAATGTGAAATAATTGATATATAATTTTTATTAAATAAAATTTAATTTAATACAGGTAGTTACTGTTTGAAAATATTTCTTATAAAATGTACATCGTGCAATTTTATTAAAACATATTTAAAAAAAAAAAACATAAGTTACTTTACTTTAAATATATTATCTCTAACTTCAATTTTAAGTATCTCAGTTTAAAATTTTAAATTTCCCATTTGTTTAACAATGACAGTGAACAAATGAAAAAAATTTCACATAAATAAATCTATAATTAATAAATTTTTAATAGATTATCTAACCAAAAATAAAAAATAAAGAGCTTATATTACCTATAAAGGATATATATATTATAGTTAATTGCTTATATTAAAGAATATTGTATTGAGATTAAATATAAGCATATTGATACTAAAAATAATATAAAATATTATATTTATTGATAATAACTTTATGTGAAAATAAAATAATCAAATAAGGGTTGAATATTTTGGTATTAATAGTTTATTAAGTCAGAAAGCATATTTTTGTAACGTTAAAATTTATTAACAATATCTAATTTAAATAATAGTGCATTATTTCTAAAATTTGATTTATATTATTTAGGATTACATTACAAAAATTTAATATTTACATTTGATGTAAAGAATAAAATACTTCATTTAGTTTACAAATACTAAGTAGGTTTTTCATTCTCATACTAAAGAGTTTTTTAAAATTACGATATGTATACTTTAAAACTAATGTAAATATAACCCTAAAAATGAGTTGTTAGATTGAGGAATTAAAGAAAAAAATATATACAATTGTATCTAATGAGAAAAGAATAATTATCAATGTACAAACCTGTACAGGAAATTCCTCACATCTGGTACGAGATATGGATCAAATTTCTGAGCAGGTTGCAGTGTCAAACCCTTCATTAGAGGATCAATTGTCCATCATAGAGCTCGAATGGGAAGAAGAAATAGTTCCTCAACATGATACCAGATATGTGGCCAGAATGTTCTTGGATTTCACTGAAAAGTCCGTCCACCAATGTGTGTCCGTATCTGTAAGCTGCAGTGGAGAACTCATTGATCATCGTGGGCTCCATCTTTGAGTTGTACTGGAGTGAATCCACTCGAGAACCCATAAGCTGTAGAAGTCCATGTAGTGGGAACCCAAAACAGTGGGAAGGTATTCTCAAATACTACCATTTGGAATTGGGCTCCAATGATTCGTCTGAAAAAAGGAAATGAAATTTAATATCAGTTGTTCCCAAACTTATTTTTAGCTTCGTCTTTTGAAAAAATAAATAATCATCACCCCTTCTAGGGAACTTTTAAATGAACAAACAGAAATATATAATTAAAAAAATTGTGTATTTTTATGTATCTAGTAATTTTCCTGTCTTGAAACATTGTAAATAAAGATGGAAATAAGACATTTTGAAAATATAAAATTATTTTTTTTTAAACAAAACATTGGAATATTCGCATTATACCATTGAGATAACAAATTATTAACATTTTATAACACATTATATATTGAGATAACAAATCATAGTATACAAATAAAAATTTACAAATAACCATAAATATACATTAATAAATGTTTTAATATTTTATGAAGCAATTGAAATTATACCTAATTACTAAAAATTTAATTTTATTTTAAACATTTTTTATGCAGTCATTATACTGGTAATAGTCATTAAACTACATTTTAAAAAACATGTTAATTTGGCAATATTTAATAGAACGAATAATTAGTTTTGTTAATTACACCACTGTAAAAAGCATTCGTTTTAATTTGAATATGGATATTTATATGTAATGCATAAAATATTAAAGGCTGAATGGTGTAATTATTGCAAACTAATGAAAAAAAGAAATTAATAATTATGCATTTATTGCAACTTAGATCTTACATATTAAGCAATCCAAAATATCTTGAAAACTATATTTTTTTTAAATTTTAGAAATAAAAATAGGATAAAAATGGGACTATTAAATTGCAACTAAACATTTAAATTGTTTTTACCTTGTTTCCCAGAAGAGAGTTTCGTCATCCCAGTGTGGATTCACATGTTTCAGACCTTCTGCTATGCGGTTATGTTGTCTCATCCATATGGTATGGAGGGATGTCAATGCTGGATGCTGATTTACTCTTGCATCACCTAAAAGGAAAAAGCAATCATTAGTTATCTTAGGAAACTTTAAAAATTGTAATTAACTTTCAGCTGCAAGAAGTTACAAATAATTTCAAATGCTTTTTGTGTATTTATAGTAAAAAGTATTTTTTATTACATTAATTTTATAATAATAAAAGTACTGAGGAAAATTTTGTTCAGATTTTTATAATATAATAATTTTTTAAAAAAAGTTCCATAAAATTATCATTACATTTTACGTAATTCTGTCCCTGTTTTCCAGATAAAATTATTATTAGTTTTCAAAATCTTGTCTGCATTTATATGCTTAAATTTATTTTATGAATTACATAATGATAATTTGTAATTTCTACATGACAGGTACATGACTTTTAAATCATCACAATAGTATTAACTTTCAAATTATTTTATATTTAATTATTTTTAAAATTATTATACGTATTTATTTGAAGCGTATAAAAATGTTTGTCATTTTATATTCAAAATAAACTTATTGCTAAAAGAAAATAATTTCTTCTGATCATATTTTTAATATTAATTACGTTTTTATTCATTAAAATGTATGTCTTTTATTGAAAAATTACAGCCGCAATTTGCAATTTGGATTATATAATTTTTAATAAAATCATTTCAAAGCAATTTTTTAATAACAGGTTCATTTCTGCTTTATATTATTAAAATATACTTTAGGCAAGTATTCTGGTGTACATAGGAGAGATAATTATGTGTATTAAGGAAATTTATTCAAATTTAGTAAAAAACTATTTAAGTATTTCCCTCAGTTGATAGATGGCGACACCAGCTGTCTTATTTCACTTTTACTGTAGTGTGTGAACATTCATCTCAAATTCTCATCCATAAAAATTCGTGAGAGAGAAATGAAGCTTAAAATTGTGTAAAAAGACTAACGGAAATCAGTACTGAAAAATCTTGAACCGATAGAAAATTGCAAGAAATATAAGGGGAGAAAGGGAAGGATTTTCAGCAATCAAACATTGCATCATGCAACGGCTTGATATCAGCTAAATTCGCCCCAGAATTGCAGAAAAATCACAATTGCTGAGAAATGTTCTTTTAAAATTACATTGAAAAAAATATTTTTGTAATATTTTATTAAAATTAATTAAATTAAATTATACATATGCTTACAGTTTCGCAATTAATTTATAAAGTACAGAATAACCTTACAATTTCCCAAGTAATTTATTAAAGTACACATATTTACAATTTTAATTAATTTATTAAAAATACATGCACTTTTTTCTTAATTAATTTATTAAAGTGCATTACACTTAAAGTTTCCCAATTAATTTATTAAAGTGCACGTACACTTATAATTTCACAATTAATTTATTAAATGTACACATACACTTACAGTTTTCCAATTAAATTTTTAATTACACATATACTTACAATTTCCCAATGCAAATACGCTTAATGTTTTTAATTATTTTTGTACTATTAGAAAATTAAAATATAAAATTATTTACAAAAAAATTAATTAATACAATAAATTACTATTGGGCAAATTCGGTTAAAAAACAATTAATCGTTTTTTCCAAATGTAAAAATTTATTATAAAGTAACTTCACATCGCATCTATTCCCTTTTATATCTTTATTTTCATAATTGTACAACGAATTGAAAATTTGAAATATTTTTAATATATCCAAGATAAATCATTACAAATTTCTAAACAGTTTTTTTTTTTTATTTGAGATCTGGTTCA
This sequence comes from Caerostris extrusa, assembly GCA_021605095.1. Taxonomy (NCBI): domain Eukaryota; kingdom Metazoa; phylum Arthropoda; class Arachnida; order Araneae; family Araneidae; genus Caerostris; species Caerostris extrusa. Next base: position 45,613 of record BPLR01003011.1, read on the forward strand.
GAGGTAATGTTAACAAGAAAATTAAAGTGTATTTTTTTCTGAAATACAAAGAATTTTTTAATTATAATAAAAGTATTTAATTTGGAATAAAATATTCAAAATCATCATAAAAAAAGTATACATGTAACAATGTTAAAAATAAGTATATAAATGTAAAAGTATGTATAGAAAATATTAAAAAAAAAAAAAAAAAAAAAAAAAACTGACCTGCTCTGAAACAAAAGAGATTCCTCTTGGGCACACTGCACTGATCATTTTGGCATCGTCAGTTTGAGGTAGTAAATCGCCTGTATGAGGGACTTTTTGTGACGATCAGCTTACCTAAAGGAAAAAAAAAAAGTTATTATTGTAATAATAAATTTATTTAATTAGTATTAAATGTTTTCAATTAATATTTCCATAATATAATATGTTACATTTTAACATTCATATAACAAAAAATATATAATAAAAAAATTATTAATAAGAATTCTCTTTAATAAATGATAATAATTCTCATTAATAATTTTGTCATTTAAAAATTATTTAAATGACAAAAAATTAATAATGAGAACTATGTACACATTTTCATTACTAGTACGACAATAATAAGTAAAGCATTAGTAAGATGTACTAAGTAAATTTGTATTCGAAAGTATGTACTAGTAAGACATTACTATCAAAACACATATAGTAAGACACATACTAGTAAGACATTACTAGTAAAACACATATAGTAGGAAATATATTAGAAAGACAATACTAGTGTGATACATATAATAAGGCTTTAATAAATACACGTGAAAATAAAGTAATATATAAAAAAAATATACATAATAACACATATGTAAAAATAAAGCATTAATTAAAAAGCTTTAATAATACATACGTAAAAAAAAGTAATTATTAAAAAATATTAATAACACATACGTAAAAAATAAAGTAATAACTCAAAAACATGAGTAATAACACATAACATAAAAATAAAGTAATAATTAAAAAACATATTTACCATCTCTGAATGAACGTAAAGCTTCAGTTTCATTTTCTTGATTGCCATACACTGTGGAAGCATCGACGAAAGCTGTCAACTGATCCATTTGTTGCCGAGGACCTATGAGAAGCCCATAAAACCCATTAAATAAAATCTAATACGTTTCCTATGTATATTTAATTTTCTAACAATTCCTTCGATATAAAATATTTAATCAGCATTTAATCTGTACAATCATTTTACGTCAGGAATCTATAAAACATCTTTATGAAATATAATGTTTCCTACATCATCAGATAATATTTATTCTATAATCGCCGGATAATAATTATGCAGCATATTTAACTTCTTAAAATGAATCTCATTATTTAACTGAAGAAAGGTTTATTTATTTTATTCAACAATATTTTCACATTAAACATTTTGAATCCTTGCACAATTTTTGACAAAGACAAAAAAAAAAAAAAAAATTAGAAAAAGAATTTCAAAACTTAAACTTTAATTTCCTGCCCAAGGTTAATTTAATAAAATTCAAATGTTACAATTACAAAGTTTTCCGTAGAAAACATAAATTATATCTAATAATGTCCTCATTATTATTTTATAAAATGTACGTGTTTTTAATAAAGTGTTCACCATTATTATAACATACAGGTGTATCAAATAATGCGTTCACTATCATTATAACATGCAGGTGTATCAATTAATGTCCTCGTTATTCCTTTTATAACAAAGAGTATCAATGTCCTCATTATTCCTTTTATAACAAAGTGTATCAATGTCCTCATTATTCCTTTTATAACATGGTGTATCAAATAATGTCCTCATTATTCCTTTTATAACAAAGTGTATCAATGTCCTCACTATCATTATAACATGCAAGCATATCAAATAATGTCCTCATTATTTCATTTTATAATGCAAGTGTATCAATTAATATCATCATTATTCCATTTATAACATGCAAGTTTATATCAAATAATGTCCTCATTATTTCATTTTATAGCATGCAAGTGTATCAATTAATGTCCTCATTATTTCATTTATAGTATGCAAGTGTATCAATTAATATAAATCATTATTCCATTTTATAACATGCAAGTTTATATCAAATAATGTCCTCATTATTTCATTTTATAACATGCAAGTGTATCAATTAATGTCCTCATTATTCCTTTTATAACATGCAGGTGTATCAAATGTTCTCATTATTCCTTTTATAACATGCAAGTTTATATTTAACAATATCCTTATTATTATGTTTATTCAGACAGTTAAAAATTTAAAATGTGTATCGTTTAAGATACTGAAACATTTCAAGCAAAATGAATATGTGTTTTACCCAAACTGCAAAGAGGACAAGGAGCAGATCGGACAAAATTCAAACAATCTTGATCATATTTTGAAAAGAAAGGATCATCTTGAGGAAGCAAGGACAGGATAACACTGTGGATGAGTAGCATTATCGTGAGGACAGCACTGAATCATTTGAGCTCCACCTGATAAAAATTTAAAAGGGAAAAAAAAAAAAAGAAAATTAGATCCATGACAGCATTATTTTATTTTATATTTATTTAAAATTACTGGAAAAGCAATGTTTGATTTAAAAGATTATTATTTTTATTTATTTATTTATTTTTTTTGCAAATGTTTTTTAATTAATTTCATTTAAGCCGGAAATTTTACATTAATTCAATGCATAAATAAAAAATTATTTGTTACTTTATAAGTTTATAACTTATCAAACTTCTTTGGCATAATTATTTTATTTATTTAATAAAGTTATTTAATATTTACATTAAAAATATTTAAATATTTACATTGCAACATTTTTTTTTAATTTGTTAAATATTTGCATTAAACCCAGCTTTAATAAATTATATATTTACATTTAACAATTTACAAATTAATTTAATAAATTAAAGAATTATTTATGCACATAAATTATTTTTCTTTCTTAATAATTTATATAGCCATAAATAATTTACAATTTGTGTGTTTTATTTTCTTAGTTAAAAATTACATTTTTTTTAACTAATCTTCATTTATATGACATTTTTTACCTCTAAACATTTAATATTTTATTATATAGCATTTAAATTTAATATTCATATGTAAATAAAACAGCCTCATTTTTGAAGTATCATGTGTAAACTATATAACTAAAATAAATTCTGGTTTTTAAAATTTTGGAAAATGACAATTTTAAAAATAAACGATAAAAAAATAATTTTGTTACATAAAAAATTATAATTATGTTAGTAAAAAACAAAATATATTTATAATAAAAAAGTTACATATGTTATATATAAATATATATAAACATTATATAGTTAAAAACATATAAACATTAAAAGTTACACAGACATATAAACATTAAAAGTTACACAGACATATAAACATATAATGTTAGACATGTTACACATTGTTATTAAACACATATTAGTTGATTATTGACATCATTTATAAAAATTAATGAAATGATGTAAAATGCAAGATTAAATAGCAAATACATATAAAATTGTTAGAAAATAATGTTAATTACCGATGTAAATTGTTAAATATAAATGGGATGAATAGTTAATGTATTATCTTTAACAAAAATTGAATTAGGTGCTAGTTATTCAGTTGAGTTAGGTGCTAGATAAATATTGTTATTATGATGCTTATTTTATTAATTTGTTATAAGTTCTATTAGTTTTTTTCATCATATGCAGTGCATGATGATTATATTAATTTGAACAGGTTAACCATGTTATTCGTGCACTCTTACCTCTTGTTGAGTTAGAATGTTATTTGCGGTTGTGCTTGTTATTTTAAACATCACTTACCATTTCGATGAAGGATTCTTTTGGGATGCGTCTAACTTCTGTGATGAAAATAATGTTTAATAAAATTATTATTATTTTATTTTAGATGATCAGAGTTATTAATCTGAACATAAAATCTAACTTTTTACATTTTTAAGAGGCAATTTTTATATGTTAAATGAAACAGAATTTTATTGTAGTAAATAATTTTATTTTGAAGCGTGAAAATTTTTTATTTTTCTAAAAATTTGTTTTTTTATAGTTGCGATTCATTTAACTATTAAATTAATATTTTAAAACATTCGTTTTGAAAACCAATAAAATTTAGTACATTGATAATTTAAAATATTGCTTGGTAATTTATGAAATACAATTTGATATATTCACTTATTTAGTGCACAATTGTTGAATCTTAATTCGTTTCAGAAAAATAACGACTTCTTTACATAAACGATCTTCAAATAGATTGAAAAGAATTTTTTAAAACGATTATATTCCATATTATTTATGATTTATATTATGATTATTTGGGTTTTATATTAGGATGATTATTATGATTTACATTATTTATGATTTATACTATTTAGGATTTATATTACTTATGATTTGTATTTTGTATGATTCCCATATAAATTCCAGAAATTATGTGTTTCCTTGTAAATTTTGTATATTCTATTTTATCATTTAAAAGGTATTTAAATTTGTGTCAATAAGTCCCTGTGATGAAATCATTCTAATAATTACTAACAAATGAACAAAAAATAAAGGTTATAATTATGTTAACTTATATTATTTTAAGTATTAATTTAAATACTTAGATGAGTGCTAATGTTTAGAATTTCAATCGTAACATGTTTTAAACATAATTGTTATAACTCTAATTTTTAACAATAGATGGCAGCACTATATTTATTTTACTTCAACACCTCCTATGGTAAATCATTGAAGTAAGAACGCTAAACATCGCCATGGTATGGCGTAACACGTACCGGCTGGCATACCAGTGATTGGGTGAGCGTGATATCGTGATCAACGAACTGCCCAAAAGCCATCAACAAGTGGGTAAAGTCTGAGCTGGGCTGATCCATGTGCCTGTGGATGTAGAGGGAGATAACACGAGGTGGTGGTAGAGGTTTTCCAGATTTGGACGCCCATACGAGGAACAGATATACCTATAAGAAACATAAAATATTAAAAATGGATAAAATAACTGTATAGAATATATATTTCCAATATTGTGTTATGAAGAAAATTTATTTTGGTAATAAAAAGATAAACAGTTAACTCCTGCTTCACTGAAATATTGTATTAAATAATATTGAAACTTGGCTTATCAACAATTTATTTAGTCTAACGATTTGCATTTAATGTAGTCTTTTTACATATTTTTAATTTTTATAACTTTCTTGAGTTGTGTTAGAAATAATATCATTTATTCTTTTAAAATATTTCTTTAAATTCATCTTTTAGTTTGAAAAAATTAAATGTAATTATTTAAAATTTCAAATAACTTTTTTATTATTCAACGTAAAACCAGAATAAATATTAACATGCTTCAGAAATAATTCTGTTGAATAATTTTTTTTTTTAAATATGCAACGAAAATAAATTAAAATAAATAATGTTAAAGGATTTCAAAAAGAGAGAAAAATAGTATTTTCAAAGGATATTTATTACCTAAAAGGTATTCGTTAAAATGTAACTTCTAGTTAAAATTAACGATGATATTTATGCATATTATTTCTACTTTAAACTTGCAGTCTAAATAATCTATTTAGGTTTTAAATTTTGGTAAAAAATAGTCAAGAATAACTAAATCCATAAAATATTCTATTCTTCAATTAATTTAAGGAAGTAAGATTCTAAATTCGGAGTTACACTACATAACTTTTTTATTTTTTACGTTCTAATTTAAAAGCTTTAAAAGTAAGACAAATTAATTCAAAGCTTTCCATCATTAATTAAAACTTTTTAATTTTCCTTGTAAAGCATAAACAGTTTATTTTAAATTAAAAGCAATAGTTTCGATTCATTTTTCATAAAAATACTGTTCCCGTTTTTTTGGTTGATATAGTAGGTAAACAGTTACAAAGAAAATTTCTGGAACAACTGCTTGTGCATTCATATCAACAATTACTCTTTACGTGAACTTAGAAAGAATGCAGAGAAAAAAATAAACTAAATGGATGAAACTTGTTATTCAACTTTTAAGTATTTTTTTTAGTCTCTCAACTATTAGGTATCTTAAAGTAATTATTTTATGACCATCTTTTTATAATATCCATAAACAAAAACTTTTAGATATGATTGCCTACATGTAGTAGTTTCTCACCTGAACCCCATAATTCTTACATTTTATATTTTTGCTATTTTAAATTAAACAACATGATTTAAATAAAAGTTATAATTCTATAATTATAAACGTTATATCCATCTAATAATTATTAGTAGTTAAAATAATATACTTAAAAATTAATTTAGTATTATATATATAAAAATTAATTTAGTATTATATATAAGAATTTATTTAGTAATAAATAATTTCTTCCATCTCATAGGCTCTGATTGAAATCCTTTATGGCTTTTAGGAGTAAACGATTATAATTTTTAAAACTATATATTCACAAAATTCTGGATATAACTTTCAGGTATTCATAATCTGTAGTAATAATAACTTCATATAATCATATAACACTGATATATGTATTTTAATTGTCATTATCAATGATTCTCTAATTGGCCTAAGGGAAGCATACAAAACTAAACTAACATAATATTTCATTTAACAGTATACTTTTGTAGGTAATTCTTTTAAACATTCATCACTACCTTAAATGAATGTGAATATCGTTAAAAGCTCAACATAATTTTATCCAATATATAAAAGACATTCTAATATATATTTTATAGAAAATACAAAGGAAGGAAAGGAAGGAAGTTTCCATAACGTTGTCGGTGAAACACAAGCAAAAGAATTTAAAGAAAAAAAAAAAAAAGCAGAACTATAAAATATTTTGTTTATTAATTTAAATGTTCACTATTCTATCTTATTGAATGTTTATTTCTATTAACTCCTTCTTAACTTTGTGTACTTTTATGTACTCAGTTGATACTTTGTAAAACCTTCCTTCTCCCACTTCGATAAAATCAACCTCTTAAACAAGCATCATGCTGTCTATCTAACATCATGCTGTCACCCATATGAAGATACATGAGAGTGGTGGTTTATAATAGTTGATTGCTTATAATAACAGTAATAAATAAATCGAGCTACCCACTTTTACTCAAAACCCACTTCTATCCTTCTCAAAACCCACTTTATCCCACTTCTCTTTCCACTTTTACTTCTTTCGTACTCACATTTTACTTTAAAAGTTTTCAGAATTTCTTGAATAATACTCATAAAAAATAATAAAACCCAAACTAAAACCAATAAATTTTTTGCTACCAAATGTCTCTTATATTCAGATCTACTTTTTGAAGTTTTTATTTTGGATACTAAGTTTTGCTGGCATTTTCAGTTCTTCTTGACAACAAAACTCAACTTTTCCTTACAGAAGCAATTATTCCAAATTCCAGATCCCATTAAATAGCCATCCATTATACAACTCCAGAATTCTTAACAACAACATGGAATCTTTGATAAACATTACCATCAGCATAATCTGGAGGGAAGTAGCCTTTGAACAAAGTCTGTGCCTCCCCCAGGTTGGGTTGTACAGGTTGTTGCAACTGCCATCCATAGATCTGTATTTAGAATCTCTGCATCCGCTAGATATGAAGTGCTTGTGACATTCTTCCGCTGCCTTCAGGGCTTCACGACCTTTGAGCTCCCCCTCGTGAGGTAGAGCCAAAGTAACTTGTTCTTTGACCAGAAACCTGGGATGGATTAAAAACAGATACATGTGAGTCAGAAGCAGTTTTTATTCATTTTTTTTTATTATTATTATTTTATGAAGAACCCGTTTGTCAAATGGGTACGATACTCACTAAGGTCAATGGGAAGTTGTTGGTTTTTTTATTCCCTTTTGTATGTGATGGTTATTTTTTGAAGTTGTGAAATTGTAGGTGGTTTAAGTTTTCATTGTACAATGACACAAAGTATCAAATGGAATAAACTGAGAAGGAAATAAAAAGTTGTATGGGGAATTTTAGTTTAGGAAAGTTTTTTTTTTTTTTTTTTTTCTTCTTCAAGCAAATTGTTTGATGAAGCCATAATTTGAATTGTGTCACGTTTTTGGTCCACATTGAAGACGAAGCACGTATGGATATTTATTTAATAGGTGCTAAGTATATTTATTTATAGTACAAATTGTAGCTTTACAAAGCACAATTTTATTCAATGTATTTTTTTTTTCTTGTGTAGTTTCTAAAAAAATCTATATTTTTATCATCTAAATGTATAAATCAAAGTTTCGGTTATATCCTGAATCTTTAAATTGGCAATCATGTTATTATTTAATGTACTTTATTAGTAGAATTTAAAATGTCATTTTATTTATTGAATCATAGATGTCCTTTACAAAAATTGAAAATTATATATAAGATTAAGCATAAGCAAAAATAAATGAATTACTAAAATAAAAAAAAAGTATGTACAAAATGATTGAATTATTTAGTTTCCAAATTAAAATTTGTTCTTACAAGAGAATAGTTTAATTTGATTACATAATCGTTTTGTCCTTAAAAGGTAAATTTGTTTATATAAATAAATTTCAGGTCTATTTAATCTAAAGTGACCATTATGAAAAAAATACAAAAACCGTAAATATTGAAATTGTTAATTGTTTTGCCATTTAATGTACTTTAGTATGTAGCTTTTTAAAGACGTTATTTTATGTTAAAGTTAAAAGTTATTTTTTTTTGAATCATAGATGTCCTTTGAAATTGAAAATTATATATAAGATTAAAAATAAACAAACAAAATAAACGAATTACTAAAAATAAAAACTATATTTTTAAAAATAGTTGAAATATTTAGTTTCCAAACTAAAATTTGTTCTTACAAGAGAATCATTTTTGTTTGATCATTTAATCGTTTTTGTCCTTAAAAATATAATTTGCTTATATAAATAAATTTCAGGTCTATTTCTAAAGAAATCAATTTAAAAATTACTAACTATACACGTAAAAAAAATATTTGTTAAAAAAAAAAAATCTAAAAATGCTTTTTAATAATTTAAATTGTTAATTATTGTTATTCTTCTGATTATGTTTTTAGTACAAAAAAACAAAATATTGCCATGTCTATTTAATCTAAAGAACGAAAAATTACAAACCTTACAGTTAAAAAATATTTTGTTATAGAAAGCAAAAAAAATTTAAAAATGCTTTCAATAACTAAAAATGTTAATTATTCATATATTCTTCTTATTATATTTTTAATACAATTTACAAAAAGAATTAACATGTCTATTTAACCAAAAAGAACGGAAAATTACAAGCAATACATGTAAAAAAATATTTGTTATAAAGGGAAAAATCTAAAAAGGCTTTTAATAACTTAAATTGTAAATTATTCAAATATTCTTCTGATTATATTTTTTAGTAAAAATAACACAAAAGTTTTCCATGTAGTATATACACAATTAAAAAAAAAAAAGGACACAATAAATATTTTTAACTGATTTTTCTTACATATCCTTGATGACATTAGTTGCTTCTTCGAACTTTTCAGTTGATCTTTCCATTTTGGAAGCTTTCGGTTTGGTGCCAGAAGGTGCTGGTGTCGGGCTGACGATGGATATTGTCCAGGTTTCATTAATCGTCCTGAAATTAGCAAAAAGAACAGACAAAGTTAGAAATTTGCATACCTTATTAGATATAGGAAGCTTATGAATACAAAAATATAAATGTAATATTAAAATATTAACGAGGTACAAACTTTGCAAATGTTGTAAACGAACTTCACAAAAATTATGAACTTTGTAAACGAAACTTACGAAGGAATTACATTTTACAGATATTTTTGCAAATTGAATTATCTTTTACAGATATAGATAATATTAAAAAATAACAATTTAATTAAAAAATTAAATATGATAAATTATTTTCTATAAAATTTTCAAAAGCATAAATCAGTGTTTTTACTATTATAAATTTTAAAAATTTAATCTTTTATATGCATTATATTATAAATTAAAAATATAATTTTGTGCGGTAAAAACATGTCAGAAGCCATAGTTATATAATAATTTTTGTTTTAAAATGTATGTCATGCAAAAATAATTGTATACATATTTTACGTATTTTATTTAATATTTTATACATATTTTATTCATATTCTTATACATATTTTTTCATATATAATACATATTATATTTAGAAATAATTATGTGCACATAATTAACTGATATTAAAAATTTCACTTGAATATTTAGGGTAATTATTAAATCAAATTTTTACATATTTAATCTATTTTGTTCATTTGTCAAATGACTATTGAAATAATATGATGAAAACTTATATTTATCATGAGAATTTTATATTTATGTGAAAACTGTATATGAAATTTCTTTAATAATAATTAAAATTGCCATAAAATAGGTCGTCGGTAAATATTTTAGTATCTCTGTATTTAATTAAGATTTTTTTCTGACATCAACAGGTACAGCATGGGTCTTAACTCTTGATTAATGATTGTTTTGGTAAGAGTTCTGTTAATTAATTTATAATAATTATTTATTAAGCAGCATTTATCTGCTCTTAATAATAAAGATTGTCATTAAAACACGGCCAATGTATCTAGAATCGAACAAATGGCTGAAGATTTTATTAGTTTTTGACTCAATTATACAATAATAAACAAAGATAATTAACGAGATTTTTGGTAATGCTTATATATACAATTTAAAAGAACACTTGAGTGATATTCCTTTGGAAAAGGAAAGAAAATGTTTACATTTCAGACAAATTTGAAAACAAATTCTGATTTTATTTAAATAATGTAAAAAATGGCCTAAAAATGTAATCGTTATGAGTTGAATAAAGAAATAAAATGCGGTCATTTTCCTAATGATATCATTGAACCTTAGTATTCCAGATATAAAGAAACAAAAGACAAATAATGTAAACTAATTATTCTATTTGTTACAATTTAGTCTGTAAATTCAGTTTAGGTAACCTAATTGGTTGTTTTAGATTAATGAATGAATGATTCTTTTTCAACATTACCATGTTTAACGTTCGAAATGAAACCATTTCAAGTAATAATTATTTTTTGCACATTGATAATTTTAACATAAAATTGTTTAATGTATTTTAATATTATTCAGATGACGAACTTCAACGAAATCATCAACTAAATGTTTGTCAAAATTTCATTAAAAAAAAATAAGTCGTCTTTTGAAAGATTTTTTCTTATTTTTTTCTATTTTTCGTAGAGATATTTGATTATATTTTGTAATCAAATATTTTGGTCTATTTCTTTGAAAATATTATCATTTATTTCATAACAAATATAAAAAAATAACACATGTATTTAGATGTAAATTATTTTTACTTCAGCATTTAAAATATATGTATTTATGTTTAAATATGCAGCATATAAAATATATTTTACACATAAATAATAAATATTTTTTAAATAATGTTAAAGATATAATTGATAACTATAAAAATATATAAAATTAAAGCATTGCTTTTACATACATATATTAAATTTTTTAGAATTTTATACTATAAAAAAACACTATTATTGATGATGTTTAAAATATTGAAAAAGTTTCCGATATATAATGATGTAAAAACAAAAAAATTAAAGAACGTATTTTGTTGTGTGCACTATAATCTAAAATGCGTATTTTTAATTCAATGATTAAATAATATAACTATAAAGTTCTTTGAAGTTTTTTTTCTTAATTTTAAATATCTTCGTGTATATTCGTGCATCTTCGTTAAATATCTTTTAAAATCGTCATTCAATGCTGCGACAGCCCACGGTGGGCCAAGGCCCACTGGCAGATTCCGAAACACGAGATATTGTTTTATTTTTACGGTGTATGTTAGTCAGTCCTATGCCCAATAGTCATATTAGACCCGACCCACGGCTTAAAGTGGATTTCGAACCACTACTAGCATCCATGGCACTTCCGGGATTCGAGCTCTGTAGTTCTGATCGCCAATCACATGATCATTAGGTCATACTGCTAATTTTAAATATAAATAATTATTTAGTTTTTCATTCATCAGCTCATTATATAAAATATACATGATTCTCGCTATTAATAAATTTTTAGTCTATTGAAGACAAACTGCAACAATACATGGAAACTTCTGAAAATTTTTTCTACAATAAATAATTTTATGAAATCAAATTTTCATCAAAATTGACACTTGTATGAACTAAACAAGGGAATATTTTATTAGTATTTGGGTTTTCTTTCTATTTTAAATCTCATAACTATGTACCTCCTACCCACAGGACAAGAATGTCCCCTGTGGCGTTCAGGAGAAATGGTCAATAAGAAATGAGACTCTCACTCGAGAGCAACCTGAAACGCTCCCTCATAACGAGAAGAAATATATTGAGCTCATCCAGGCGCATTAATTGTCCTATAGACTCTCACTCATGGAGGAAGTATATTTCACTCATCCTGCGCGTAGCCGAGTTTCGGGTTTTTCTTCTTAGAAGAGGAGTATTTTCACAAATCTATAATTATATCTCTTTAAATGTTTTACTAATATTACATGTCTTTAATCATATATGTGTGGTGCTTGTGCGTGTGTCAATAAAGCTGTGAGTTCTCAAACCTGTGTCTCAAGTATCTCAACCCAACCGCACCCAGTGACAATCTAGTTGCCCAACCTGTACACTACAATATTTTATATCTCATCATTTGTAAAAAGTGAATTAGTAATGAATTGTGTAATTTGAGTAAAAATGAATTGAATAATTTGAGTAAAAATGAATTGAGTAATTTAACACAAATAAATAAATTGCCAGAAATATGTACAATTATTTGAACAAAAAGAACTGATTTTTGATTAAGTAATAAAAAAAAATATTAATTATAATGTTAAGGAAAAATAAATATAATTCTTAAATAAAAATATTTTTTCCTTTTGTTTAAATATTGTATGTGTATTGTAATAGTCTTGTGAATTAAATTCGTTCATTGAAATCCTACCTCCTTTGAATATCTTCTCCTCGTGAGCCCTTTTAGCTTTAATTACGTGTTCTGCAACGATAAAAGCCTGGTCCATGTCGTATTCACTGATCTGAGGCAGCCATTCGTAATGCGTCCTTTGAAGGATGGCATATCTGGGGTGATGATTCCTTGGCCGATGGTCAGTTTGCAGGCGCATATCACTATGGATAAGCGCACCCAAAATCTGAGAAAAAAAATACGAAATTATTGTCATGAAAGGCATAATCATCTGGAAGTTGTCAAAAAAAAAAAAATATAAATAAAATTCTAGATTATATTTTTAGATATAATATAGTATTTATATCAACAAATGCTTAAGAATAAAATTAAATAAATAAAATATAATCACATATATATTATCCATAAATTTAAGATTTTAATGTGAGAACAAAACGCATAACAGAAATTTGAAAAAAAATAATAAATAGAAAAATTATAGAATTCCAATTTTTTTTTAAACCTTATTTTCAGTTTGAAATAAAATCGTTTTTCCCAGACGATCTTTTAAAACGATTTTACGTTATTTAATTATTTAATTATATAACTATTAACACGTGAAAGGAATTTAAATAAATGTTATGTGTAAAACACCTAGTGAAAGAAATTTAAATAAATACGTATAAAAAAAAAAACCTCGTGAAAGAACTTTAAATTATTGTGTGTATAAACTCTCATGAAAGAAATTTTAATAAACCAATAAAAACAGCTCATAAAAAAAATTAATTAATCCAATAAGAATAACTCTTAAAAGAAATTTTTAAAATTTAATTAAACAGTAAGACACTTTGAAAGTTTTCAAGGAAACGAAAAATTGATCAAGGACAGTAATTTTAAAAATAAAAAAAAAAAAAAAAAAACTATAGAATTCCAAATAATTTTTCTTTTCTTCAAAATCTCATTTTGACTTTGAAATAAAATTACCTTTCTTTCACCAGGCAATCTTTTAGAACTATTTTACATTAATTAATTATTTAATTTTATAATTATTAAAACGTGAAAGAAATTTAAGTAAATGTTATGCATAAAAACCTCGTGAAAGGAATTTAAATTATTGTGTGTAAAAAACTAGCAAAAGAATTTTAAATAAACCAATCAGAACAGCTTATGAAAAAAATTTAAATCAACCAATAAAAAAAGCTCATGAAAATATTTTTAAGTAATTAAATAAACTAATTAGAAACGTTGAAAGTAATCAAGGACACGACAAAAGTAATCAAGAGAACGTAACCCCTCACCACCCAAAACAATTTCCATAATTTGATGGATAATAAATAATTTTGATCATTAATGAGTTATTAGTGGTTTTTAATTTCTTTTTTTACGTTTCGAGGCAACTAGAAAGTTTCGGCAAAAACTGAAACATTTATTAGAAGTTACTGTGTTATTAATTGCATTATAATAAATATTGAAAGTGATTTAAATCTAACTGAAACTATTATTATCGAATTTGTTCCCTAATTTGGTTCTAATTAACATTTAGAATGAAACCAGGTACAACTATTTGGAAATTAAACACAGTTTAAACTTTTTCTTAAAATAATGCCAGAATATCAGAAAATTAATATAGCATTAATATGCAGAATTTATATTTAAAAGTACATATTAAATAATAAACACACAATTATAAAGAATATGTCAAACATATGACTTCAAAATTCAGAACTAATATTGTTCAGAGATCTATCTACAAACTATTAAATATTTACGATGTAAATATAATATGCAATGCAATAATATCAGAAAACATTTTTAGATTATATAAAAAAAAAAAAGTCAAAATAAAAATGAAAAACGATTTTAATGCATTTATTTATGAAATATCCTATTTATATAAATTATAAAATACTCTAATAAATCATAAAAAATTTTTATTCTCATTAATAAATAGATGTTAAGCTTAAAAGGCATTATGAAAATATCTAAGAAACGTTTAAAGAATAATAATTTTTTACCCATATAGAGAAGAAAATAGCTTTATTTTTGGAACATCAAAATTAAGGAGAGCATCTGTGTTACGCTTGTTATGCAACGGGAATTTTAAAGCAGTAAAACGCCAGAAATTGAGACAAAATCTTATAAAACTAACCGGTTTTGGGAAATGTTTTGGTTTCACAGTTTTTTTTTTTTAAGTTATTTTTTTAAGAATTGGGTTTTAAAGTCTGATACACACCACTTGATCATGAAGACACAACAAGAGAAAAAAATTCTGCATTCTGAAAAATAAACTTTTAATTAAAGCTTTTAAGAGGTTGAATGACTATTCAGTGGTTAGGTTTCTTTTTGGTTTGTAGACTTCCCTAAAAGCCATGGATATTTTCTATTTGCAGTTTGTGGATCTGCTGTAATGATTACGGTATATATTCAATTCTGATAAATAATTCTCTCAATTAATTTATATGTTATTTTATTTTTATTTATTTAGAAGTTTTTTTAACATAAATAATTTATTACATAAGAAATATACATATATATATACATAAAAAAATATTTTTAAAAGGTTGTAAGTCTAGAAAGTGTTTAGTTTTTCTTTTTTTTCAATTCCTACTATTAGCTCACACTCTCCAAATTTTCAATCGTTAATAAAATACTTTTTATTCATCCACTCCAGTTCAAATACATTTTTTTTTTAACTTGTAGTGATGACACTGGATGTTAATGCAGTTTTCCAAATATTAATTCAATAATTAAATTTAATTAATTAATTTTTAGTTTTTTTTAAATTTAAGTTGCATGTATCTAATAATAGATGGCACCAGATGTAAGAGGAAAATTTCAACTTTATTCGTAAAAAAACGTTTCTGCAATATAGTGAAAAAAAAGTAGGAATTGATTTTTTTTTTTTTTATATATATATATTACTTGTTGTTTATAGACTTCCGCTAAAGGCATGGATACTTCCGTTTGGAGTTTGTGTAGATTTGCTGCAATGATTACGGAATATGTTCAAAGCACAAATAATTCGCTCCATTAATTTATACATTATTAAACTTAAAATATTTTTTATTTATTTTTTTAACATGTATATTTAATTACATAAGAAATAAACATATATATACATAAAAAAATATACTTTTTAAAACGTTGAAGGACAACAAAGTGTTTAGTTTTTTTTTGTTTGCAGACTTCCGCTAAAAGCAAGGATATTTTCGTTTGGAGTTCGTGCTTACAGAATATACTTAATTCTGATAAATAATCTGTTCAACTAATTTGTATGATATGAAACTAATTTGTATGCTAATTAAAAAACAAAAAATATATACACATTCATATATTTACGATAACTAAACTTTGCAAATGTATTATACGATATTCTTCCGATTCATGTAATATAAAAAGAAGGAAAGGCAAAGGAAGCTAGTGACAAGGAACTGTCTCTTTCTCATGTACTTGATATCCAAATTAAGTTGGAAAAATTGCTTCAAACTTCACAGGAGAACTGCTGGCCATTCAAACGACATTGAATCTGCCTCCATCACAGCAAATGGATGGAAATACCATCTTCACTGACTCAAGGTCTGCCTTGCATTCTGTTAATAAAGGTTTTTCGATTATGATATCTCTTTTAGAACAAATCCACTGCTTACACAGAATGTGCATCCTGCAATGGATCCCTGCTCATATGGATTTGGAATTTAGTGAAAGGGCAGATTCTTTGGCTAAAACTGCCAGACGTCTGGATCATACTGCCATTTCTATTTCTCTTGCAGATACAAATGTCTTGGCAAAATCTAAACTTATAATTCCTTCTAAGATTAAAACTAAATACAAAATTGCAGAACTAAACGTTGTCAGAAAAACAGCTAATACACTCACAAGATTAAGATGAAGCATCATAAAAATATGAAAAAATACCAAAATATATGGTTAAAAAAGGGTTAATACAAAAAATATATGGTTAATAAAATATATGGTTAAAAAATATTTCTGCTGAAAAAAAAAAGGTAACTGCCTTGATATCGAGCTTATTCCTCGCCATGTCTTTGATTTCCAGCCGTTGCAGCCGTCATTTTGTCATTCTTCGGAAGAGGATTTATATTCTGAGCTGACATAGAAAATATTATTCGGCAGCACCACGATATTTGATTTTCTTGTACTCTTCGGGGGGATACGACAACACCTAGCGTCTTTAGCAACTTATGCAAAATAAAATCTGATTTACTATTTATTACTTATTTGTATTAATTTTTAATGAGGGTACTCTCTGTGCCATATAAATATATGAAAACATCTTCATGGACAGATTTGGAGAGAGGGGAAGAAAGTTGATGGGCAGTGGATGAAAGGAGGAAACGAAGGAAGAAATGGATTGAGTAGACATTTATTAAAACAGAATGATGTTACAATGCTAACGTATGCACAATCGGTCTATGGTAACTTAAGATAGACCACATAAAGTTTGCATTACAAATCACAGAGGTCTCTAGTAGAAGTGTAATCGATGGTGGTGTTCGAAAGTGTAGTGGGTCCGTTCATCCCAGAACTGGCATCACAATGGCTTATGGTAACTGAAGTAGATTACATGAAGTTTGCTCTACAAATGACTGAGGTTTCCAGTAGAGGTATAATCGATGGTAGCGTTCTAAGCGTAGTGGATTTGTTCACTCGGAACTGGTAACACAATGGGCTTATGGTAGCTGAAGTAGACTACATAAAGATTGCACTATAAATCACGAGGTTTCTAGTAGAGATATATTCGATAGAGGTGTTACCCCAGCACTAGCAACACAATAGGCCTGTGGTAACTGAAGTGGACTACATAAAAGTTTGTAATACAAATCACTGAGGTTTCTTGTAGAGACGTGCTCAATGGCAGTGGTCCGTTCATCCCAGAACTGGCAATACAATGGGCCTATGGTAAGATTACATAAAGTTTGCACTGCAAATCACTGAGGTTTCTAGTGGACGTGTAATCGATGATGGTATTCCCAAGCGTAGTGGGTCCGTTCACCCCAGCTAGAGCAGCCAATAAAACCAATTAACAATTACCAATAAAACTACGGGCTCTTCTAGGGAAACCAATGTTCCATCCTCATCTTTCTAACTGTGGTACAGCATGGATTATGCTAAATCAACTGTGTATCTACTAATCTGTGATAAAAGAATAAAATCAAAATTGACGGCATTTAAAGGAAGAATAATTATATCCTTTATTTGAGATTACAAGAATTATCTTTTAATGATAGTGTACCCTACAAAAAGCAGTGGTATAAATAAACATATATTTATCATAACAAATCACGATGATTATAATATTCATCACTTTATTATCTATAGTAAAGAGATGCATTTTATGAAGATTAAAAAAAACAGGAATTTTCTCTAGGAATTTGAATGTTGCTTAGCTTCACTTTAAAAAAATTTGAATAATGCATATAATTAATCTTAATTGGATAATATAATTATTTTTTCTAAAGCATCTTTTATGTTGCTTTCACAGTTGAGGCCATTTTATTGATCTTATTGAGCAGTTTAATTAAATTTTGAAATAAATTTTATACTTTAAATAGATTAAAAAACTAAAACTATATTATCATGAAAAGGAATAAGATTAATAATTTTAAACTTTTAATAAAAATTTGAAAATAGTTTGCTGAAATAGACATTTTTGAAATTTTATTTTAAAGACAAAAATCAGCAATTTTAAAGCACGAAATAATATTTTAGTTATATATATATACAAACATATATATATATATATATATATATATATATATATATATATATATATATATATATATATATATATATATATATATATATATATACAAACATATATATATATATATATATACAAACATATATATATATATATATATACAAACATATATATATGTATGTATGTATGTGTGTGTGTTAATTTGTAAATAAATGACACGAAAAGGGAAAATGTTTTGCAAACAATCCATAAATCTTATCTTTCAACACAAACAAAATTCTACCTTAACAAAAAATAATTAAAACTCATTTTTCACAGCTTGATACTTCTTGAGTAATCACTTCTGCAGTAAAACAAATATAAAAAAAAAACCTGTGCTAAATTCGTGGGAAATAAATTCCTCACTCCTAGAAACCTTCCGCCTCTGAATTTCTAATACGAACTACGCCTTTCAGATTAATGGCATCTGTTGTGTATACAAACAACTAAGTCATCAATCCTCGTGGCCTGGACTACTATTGTGCATTGAATTTCATTGACACATTACTGAACATCGAGCTATACGTTTCACGAATCGTGAGAAGGTGTTCACGATATCAAAAAATAGGTAAATATCGTATAACTTTTAGGTGCGGTTGATAATTATGTTATTAAGCTAAGACCGATTGAACTTTCAACGTGATGTTGTTATTAAACGTAATAGTGACAATTAGATGTTTCCTAAAGAATGAGGGTCAAGTTCTCAATTTAGGACACAATTTCATGTCATTCGAATGTATCCTTTAATTAACAGAAACGAGAAGTGCATGGTATATTAATTTTAGATTATTTCTGGTACAGTATGGATGTTACAGTGTGAATTACATGTTCAATTTTAGATTAATTCTGGTATAGTAATCATGATATTGAAAAAAATTGAATTGAAAAAAAAAAAACCGTTAATGAAATTTTTAAAAAAAAAATTAAAAACTATAAATTCCAAACCATTTTATTAAAAAAAGCAGTTAAATTTTTTTTTTAAATAATTAAAAACTATAAATTCCAAACGATCTTTTAAAAAGCACATGAAATAAATTTAATTAAAAATCACTTAAAATAATTTTAAAAAATAAACCAATATGAATAGCTCGCGAAAGAAATTTAAAAATAAATAAAACCAATAAGGAAACTTAAAAAAAAGTGATCAAGACAATAAAAAAAAAACTGATCAAGAGCACGAAAATATTCCGCTATCCAAAACAATACCTATAATTTAATGAGTAATAAAAATTCCACAAAAAGTATCTTTCCTCAGATACTCAAATAAACATTCGAATTCAAAAACTTCACTCTTTGTGAAATTTTAAACGTTTCTTAATTCACCTGATTACATTTTATCAGGAAATACATATTCTCAGAAAACTATTGTGCATATTTGGCATAGGAACTCCAAATGGATGATGATTAAAAAAATCAATAGAAATTGAAATGGCCTAATTTTGATGCCAATGCCATTGCCTATTTATTATTTAGATAAATTAGTTATTTGTAATATAGATAAATTACAAAATTAAAAATTATTATTTATTCTAAAATTATCTGGTAGTCAAGAATAAAATTTGTAGAAAAAAGACAAAATTGGTGAATAATTACAAATCTAAGGAATTATTTTATTCATCAAAGTATGCACCCATTGTTTATTGTTTGCGGCAGGTTTTTCAAGACAGTGGTATAAAACATTGGCGGGCGAGAGTCAATGAATCCTTCGAATGGCATTTTTTGCCAGTTATCGGAATTAAATTGTTCTTCTATCAAAACTTTGTCCAAATTACGGAAAAAATAGTAGTCAGTAGGGATTAGGTCTAGTGAATATGGTGGGGGATGAAGAAGTTCCAACTCCAATTGCTGTAATTTTACTACAGTCATTTGCGCAGTGTGTGATCTAGTGTTATCATGCAGTAAGATAGGAGTCAATCTGCTCACCAATCTAGTTTTTCATTAAATTTTGTCATAATTTCGTCCAATCGGTTGCATTATATTTCTACTGTGATCAATGAGCCAGGCTGCTTGAAATCATAACGCATCACATCTGCGCTAGACCAACAAACACACACCATCAGATTCTTTTGATGAATATTACGTTTTGGAGTGTGTTTTGGTGATTCTTCCTTTTCAACCGCTGTTCTGAAAGTTTGCGTTGAATTTCTCCTCATAAGTAACAATTCGATTCAAAATGAATCAAATTTGTGATGAGGAAGCAACACCAAGCCACCTTCCAAACACTTTTGTATCTGCTATTCATTCAGTTCATGTGGAACTCACTTAATTCAACTTTTTCACTTTACAGATTTGAGCTAAATGACTTAACATTGTTTTTGATAACACCAAACTTCAACGATAATTCATAGGCACTCTGAGATGGGTCAGACTGAACGGTGACCTTTAGTTCGTCATTGTTGTTCGACCTTTGATTCTGGGCGACCACACCGCTCATTTGTGAGGTCAAAGTTACCTGTACCAAATTTGGTGAACTATGTAATTTGATACTGTCTGCTGCGTGGTAACACTAGAGCCAAATACGCTACTAATGTCTTGCGTCATCTGCGATGTTGCAGTTCCATGTAAAAACTCATACTTCATAATAGTGCAAATTTTCGACAGTTTCGATTTCAACAAAAATTAGCTTTAAAAAGTTTTTAATATTTTTACAGTTTATAATCATTTTTTAAGCATGCAAAATGTGCAACTTTTCCATAAAAAAAACCTGTAAAATATTAAGCCAATGATAAATAATAAGCTGTTAAATTTGGCAATATTATTAACTGCAAATTTCATCCTTGCCAACCCAATAACTATTCATCATAAATTTTTAAAATTTTGGTAATTTAACATACTTATACACATTCGAGATAATAATCGAAGAATAAATAACTCTAGACAACAAAATAAAAATTATTCAAAAATTATTTTCCTCAAATATTCAATAGATCAATATGAGTATTAAAGCTGAACACTCTGTAGAATTTTAAACGGTACTTATTTTGTCAGATTACATAGTATTTTAAAAGAAATTCACATTCACGTAGGTATTGAAAGTTGATGATGAGCCGAGAATTCAACCCAAATTGAAATGGCCTAATTCTGACGGCATTATGATTGCCTATTTGCGCATTCCCCTTTTATTATAAACTCTCCCAGTTCTACTACGATGTGCAACTCAGAAAAACGTTTACTTTTGGCAAATGAAATAGAACGTGAAGCTATAAATAGGAGGCAGGGAGTAACTTAGGGATAAGTTGAAATTCTTTAAGTGAGAGGCAAAGGATTCTTTTTAAGAACATCTTCGATTTGAATAGAATTATATCCGTCTTATTTCAGTAGGATTTTAGCAATGGATTAACGCATTTCAGCATTGCAAGTGTGTATAAAAAGGTTATTTTTAATTTATTTATAAAATAGTATACAAGGATGAATTAACAATAAATTTAATGTTTTTTTTTTTATCATAATAGATTTTGTTAGTTGGTATTTTAGTTTTAAGTTTTTGCAATTATTTTTTTATAAAATTAGATATTTTATAAATAAAACACCTTAAATTCTTAATTTAAAAAAGATTATTTTTAGTCATATTCAAAATATTAAAATTATATTACAATTTCGTTTTATAATAAATGTGAGATGGTTATATTTTCTTGTTGAAATCACCACTTCAATTATTGCATTTGAATTTGAACCACATCAGTTATGGTATTTGTATTTTAACCACTTCAATTATTGCATTTGAATTTTAACCATTTCAATTATTACATTTGAATTTTAACCACGTCAATTATTACCCTTCATTGTCTTTGTATTTAAATTAAATACTGGTTCATAATAAAATAAAATATTTATTTTTACAAAGAAACATCTATTACACTAAGCATATTAAAGATCATCTAAAAATTAAATTATTTCTTTATATAATATTAAATAATGTTTATCACTTTTAGAAATTTAAAATTTTTATTTTATACGACAAAAATAAAAATCATCAGCATTCTTATGTTTTTTTAGACCACCTATCCGGTTTATTTTAAGAAAAAAAAAATTTTTTGAAAAATAATGCAGTAAATATCGCGATTATTTTAAGAAAAAATAAAAATATATAAAAATGCAACATGTGGGAAAATAATACAATTCTTTGAACTAAAAAAAAAGTTTTTGAACAATGAAATTTTTGGATTTACGTCTTAGCCAATATTTTAAGACCAAGCGTAACTAATAAATCATATTAAAATAAATTATAAAAATAACCGAACAAAAAAAAACGGATTAAGATCACAAAAAAAAAAGTTTTTTTGTCTGAACTTTAAAGAACCCGTGAACCGGAAAGGTTTTTAAACCAGAAACTGAATAGTTCAAGATGACAACATTCTGAACTATGATTATAAACCTACAATTTTTATTTCGTTCAGAGAAAAAAAAAAATATTGCAGAATTCTTCCCCGTCCATTCATCTCCAGCAAACTATTTCTAACAATCGACGACATATTGTTTTCTGAAAGTAGTTCGAGCTATTCAAACACTTGCAAAACATTCTCACGTGTTTATGGTTAATTGCTTGCACGCCTGGGAAGAGATATCGTTATTCAAAAGAAACAATGTATTGTTTTGGGTTAATCATGAGAAAATCTCATCGTTGGATTGCACATATAGTTTTTATTATTTGAATGCCACGCTGTTTTTTAATTTCTTAACGGATTATACCGGTATAATCATATTTGTATCGTTTTGAAATACCATAAGTTAAACTTCACGAATTTTTTAACCTACATCAGACCTTAGGCATGACGGGCAGCCTAATACAGTTCAGAAAACACATGCAGTATTTACAGTACTACGTCAGTTAGTCCAGGAGAGTAGTTCAAGAGGTTGCCCTTGTGCCAGAATTAGTCAAGCAAAATGGGCAAGTCGGAGAGTCTGCTAGTCTATGATAGGCCAACAGTCTATGACGGGCAACCCAATATAATTCAGAAACACACATGAAATAATTAAAATCATTTGCAGTATTTACAGCTCAATTATTCAGGACATTAGTTCAAGTGGTTACCTCTCATGTCAGAATTAATCAAACAAAATGGGCAAGTCGGAAGTTTGCTAGTCCAAATCTGTGAAGATATTTCCCAAGATTATCATGTCCAGTTATTGTTCTGAAATTGCCTACTCTATGTGCCTGGACCAATCGCATGGAATGGGATTATCCATTAAAGAATTTCAAATCTTCTCTGTGACTGACCCTTAAACCCAGCTGTAATAATTCTCTTAATGCTATGGTAGTTAATAGGGGGATCTGGTTGAGGAAGGTTGGATCCTGCCTTAGCAAGGGTATCTGCAAACACATTACCCACAATACCAGGGACTTGATATCCACTACAGGGTAACATTGTGCCTACCTTCCAACAAGGAATCGATCAAAAGTTGGCATTCAAGACCATAACTATTTTTGAAGACATAACAGAAGAAAAAGCTCTAATAGTGGCTTGTGAATCGATAAATATCACAATGTTCTGTTCTTCTCTGTTAGCGATCTCTGTCAATGCCGTTTGTCGATGCTAATGTCACGAAAATTAATTTTTATTCTGAACTAAGGCATAAATTTGAGATTATACTTGTATTATTCTAAGACAAGCATATTAAAGGAAAGAGTTCAATATTAATTTTAAGAAAAAATGAGACAATTATGGGGTGTGATAATAATGAGTATTGGTGTGATGGTAATTGGTGTAATAATAATGATTATGTGATGTGATGATAATTCCTTGATAAATCTTATTTTACCTTAGTACTTATTATATCTTACTACAGAATATCTTTATAATTTTATGATTATTAATACTAAATGTTTTCTGTAAAATAAATCAGAAATATAAAATTCATTAATTTTTAAATAATTCATTTATAATGTATGCAAATTTTAATTTTCTTCAAGATATTATACAAAAATTTCACAATGATGGATAAAACCATGTAACTATATATAGAGAGAGCTGATCGTAGTCGCTACAGATAGAATTTAAAATGAGTAAAAATTAAGATATAACTGAAAATAACTGTTTAATATAAAAATTTTAAAAAATGAAATGATTTTAAAACTCTCACCATTATGCATACAATTTTTACCATTTATTACTTTATTTTTTAAAAAATTGACAACTTCATAAAATAAAACTTGTGGCACACTTTTCAGTATAATTTTAAATCTTTGGTTTATTCAAAATCGCAGTCCTACGTATAATTTACTTTGTGAACAACAGAAAGCAAAAGAAAATGGCATAAACGACAAGTTTTTTTTTAAAGAAATTCTTCAAATTTAAACACTTAAGTGATTTAAAGGAATGTTTCCTTTATAAATAAAATGGTTGTGTTGCACACTGAATATAAACTGGAGTAGAATCTTTGAGAATTCACACAATTTACATGGAGACACACAACTAAATTGGATTTAACCATCCGTTACGTGTCAAACTAGAGTAATATCTGCCGAAAAACATGGTTTACACAAACCTTTAAAAAAAACAAGATGAGTAATTCTATATCATTTATCAAGTTTTTCTTCCAATTTTTGTAATGCTGCTTATTTGCATTGTCATGCAAGTTTTAGTTCCGCGTGTTTTAATCTGGCAGTCCTGTACTTTATTATTTACTCAAAAGTAAATCTATTTTTATATTTAACTTTTGAAAATATAAATTTATTTTCATATGCGAAGTGATCTTCAAACTATATCGACAAAATAAGAAAAGTTATAGTATTGTACGTCAAGATAAAAATATTTGTCATGGAATGCAATTGCAGTTAAGGGCAGCGATGTAAAATCTACAACAAGTCGTTAACTTTATATAGAAACAAAACTAAACAGTTTATAAGTTAATTCCAAGAATCAAAGTAGATCTCGAAGGTATATTCAAGGGTTATATTTGAGATTTGAGAAAACAATGAATACGAAATTGATCTTTTCTTAGCGATTTTTTTTTCTATGTAAAGTTTATTTTATCCCCAGTTACAATTATTCTAACAATGAGAGTACCAGTAAGCCACAGGTGTTTTAATTTATAAATTAATGTTAATTTTGAGACTATTTTAACACTGACTATTTAAAAAAAATAAGCATAGGGCGTGGAAGGCCATGTCACAAGTTCAACAGGCACTATTCCCGGAATGGTATTTTAAATGTTTAATTTTCTTTTAAATGCTTACTCTTAATCGCTACATTTCTTTCGTTTGATTGACCATTTTTTCTTCTTATTCAATGGTTGTCACTTATCTATGAATGACAAGCATTTTTTGTTATTATTATTATTATTATTTTGATTGATTAAATTCTTATTATTTACTGATTATTTTGATTGATTGATTAATTTTCATTAATAAACTATTTTTTTTTGACGGTTCAAAGTTCACTTAGTATATATATATATATAGAATCTCTCTCTCTCTCTCTCTCTCTATATATATATATATATATATATAGTTAACAAAATTTTTAACTACAAAAAAAAACTCATTTTAAGCTATTTTAAGCTTTTAGCTTAAAGCCATTTGATAGATCATGCACAAAATGTTACAAAAATACTCAAACTAAGAAATACCAGAAGGTCGAACCTAAAATTCACGAATGTTTAACACTGCAGCTGCTATATATAAGTGCGCGGATAGTTTGATATAGGGCAACATTGCTTATATATATATATATACCTTATATATATATCTATATATATATATATATATATATATATATATATATATATACCTTGTAGTCGTATGTAGGATAACGTTGCTTATATATATCCGCATACTTATATCAGCTGCAATGTTAAGCTTCTGTGGAATTTTAGGGTTGGTCTTCTGGTATTTCTTAGTTTGAGTATTTCTTGTAATAATTTGACCAAGATTTATGAAATGGATTCATTGCTTTAATAGTTTAGAATTCATTTTTAATTAAAAATTTGCTATCTTTCCGTGTTATATATATAATTTATAAAATGAAAAAATATTAATAAATTATGATTAAAAAGAATGAATAATAAAAATAATTAAATATGCCTAAATATATCGTGAAATAAGTAAGAATATTTTTATTTAAATTAGTATCATTAAAACTTTTAATTAACAAAATACACCACTATATTAATATTTAAATAAACTAATGAGTTAAAATACATTCAAAAATGAAAGTGAAGAATATTAGTGAATGTACATTTTTTTATTATGAATGCACAGTAATATTTCTGTGAAACAAGAAGTTGATGCACAGTTGTTGGATATATATCGATTAGTACATCTCTAACAACATCTTATAAATTATTTTTAAAGTAAATATGTTCCACCAATTGAGCAAGAATTTAAAAGCAAACCACGCGTAAAAAGAATATAATTTTTTTTTGTTGTAATTGAAAAAAAAAAAAAAAAAAAAAATTTCCTTCCTTCTTCCATAAATTTAATTCCTTTCACCTTCAAAATTTATTTTAAAAAAATCAATTTTTATGCTTTTTTTTCTTTAAAATACGTAGCTTTAAGTCAAATTATAAATAAATCGATTTCTTTTATTTATTAGTTAAAGGTCGCTATTGTTTCCAAAAATAATTCAATCGTTTAGAAGCAAATATTACATTTCGTGACCATTTTAAAACTTTTTCCTGATTTTCTTCAATGCCTCAATCTATATCTCAAAGCTCTTTAATTGATTTATTGTGCTTGATTAATGAATTGAATCCATGAGTCATTTTTTTTATTTAAATTTAACGAAATGCAAACACACGCAAAATAACCAATAATAGAAGAAAATGATCTCGATATGCCTGCAAGCACTTTTATTCAGCACGTTATAAGTGTAGTCTTTTCGTGCAAAACTGTATTAGCACGAAATAAAAGCTGATTATAGAAATCGACATTGTTTCGGATAAAATATAACATATGTTTCAAGTATATGTTTCCTTTTTTATGAGTATGTCACGCAAACTATTAAAGGGATAGGGATGGTAGTTTTTGTTTAAGCAATATATGTTTTGCACCTAGTTTAGTTTGTTTAATTTTTTATAAAGAAACATTTTTAATTCACGATTTTTATTCAAAAAGTACCGATATGACTTCTTAAAATAGTGTATTTGAATAATTATGTTGTTTCACATGTAATGAACTTTATAGTAGTATTTGACGTTCTGTATAATTTATATCTAACAGTATTAAGTTAAATATATCATATTGCGGCATATTCTATGATCTGTTTAATAGTTTATTTTGTTAATATGTGCCGGAATTTTTAGAAATTCATAGAAAATGCTGTTGTTGTTTCTTATCCCACTTGGCTGGCCACGCCCACGAGCCCAGACGTACTCATGATTGAAGGGAAGGAAGCAGCTTCTGTTGTGATGGAGCACCCGTAGGTAGAAGTCTGACTTTGGCTCCGTGACGCTCTTACAGTCATAGGAGACCGGGACCTACGGCTTAAAGTGGATTCCGAACCACTACAAACATCCATGGCACCGCCGGGATTCGAACCCGAAACCTGTGGCACCGAGCGGTGATCTAACGAGAACCGGTATATTCAGCATGGTATGACCGTTGGCCTCATAGAAAATAGAAACATGAAATAACACAGTTGTAAATATAAACTTTTACATTTTTTTACTCAAATTATATTTTGCGCCTAGTTTAGTCAGTTTAATTTTTCATAAAGAAAATGTTTTTAATTCATGATTTTTTATTTAAATAGTCAGATGAGTTCATAAAATAGTGTATTTTAAATTATTAGGTTGCTCTGCATGCAATGAACTGTATAGAAGCAGCTGAAGTACTATTAAATAAATCTATCAGTATTAAATTAAATAAGAATGCTACATATCATATTATTGCATATTCTATTATCTGTTTAACGGTTTATTTTGTTTGCTAATATGTGGAGGACTTTTTTAGAACACCATAAAAAATTGAAACATGAAATCCCCCAAAATACAAATGAGAATATAAACTTGAACATTTTGCTACTCAAGTGACACGAAACTTTAATGATGCATTGGGAATGATACAGCTAATGTATTCATAGTGATACAATGAGTTAAGTAATTTAATTCAGAAGTTATTTTCTTAGAAAACGAATCCAGTAGAAGACCTGAAAATCAGCTTGTAATGATGTTCTGAAGATAAAACTTAAAGCTAACCTTACGATAACTATCACAGTACTTGCTATTTACCTTGAAGTAAGAATAGCAGCAATTTTGAGACATCTTGCAGTGTTTGAAAAGAAAAAAAAATCAGAACTTTTGCAGATTTACTTATCCTTGAATATTCCGCAAATAAAAAATGTCGAAATTTGTGTCTGCATTAATTCCCATAACTATGGGCTACCTTAAAATCATAAACTGTTTTATGTAAGCGAATCAATTTCATTTACAGATTTTATATTTATAGAAACCGTGTTAAAAATGACATTATAAAGATCGCATTAAATTAAATTAGTTCATTTTTTGCTGGAAAATGTTTTCTTAAAATATATATTTTAAAAAATTAACGGCAGTTATTTTTTTATTAAATAAAACTAGTGTAAAGTATATGTTTCTTAAATACTTGAGATATCCGTGATTCAATTATTGCGATAGCCGATAGACATATAGATTCGAATGCCTACTGTTTAATTTATGGATAGTTTAGGCCAGGAGTTTCAGAAGAGTCAAAAATTACAATTTACAAAATTTCAGTTTTTAAAGAGCCACAAAAATTTTTCTTGACAACAATAAATAGTACTCCATAAATAAAGTTTTTGAAAGCTATTTATTTATAAGAAAAATATCTATTTATTCATATATAAGTAGTTTTTCACAACAAATTAGATAATGTATATATAGCATGAAACAGTTCTTCATATTCCTCGTTAATTGATTCAGAACGATTTTTAAATGGTTTTTTTTTTTTTTTTTTTTTTTTTTTTTTTTGATAAAATAAATAATATTTGCGTATGGAACTAAAGAGCCGCAGCTTCACATCCAAGAGTCGCAACGAGCCGCAGGTTGCCGACCCCTGTCTTAGGCTGTTACATAAACGAATCTATTCCGTTTAAAAATTGTATATTTATAGAAGCCCTATTAAAAAACTGACATTAAGAACATATAAATTAAAGGAGATTTTCTTGGGAAATGTTTCCTTATAATGTACTTTCAAAAAAATTATCTACAGCTATTTTGTTTGTGAAATAAAACTAGTGTGAATTATATGATTTTTAATTAGAGATAGATCTTAGGCTGTTACATAAACAAATCTATTCCATTTAAAGTTTGTATATTTATAGAAACCGTATTAAAAACTGACATTAAGAAGAACGTATAAATTAGTTCGGTTCTTGTTTGTAAAACGTTTCCTTAAAATATATTTTCCAAAATTAACGACAGTTATTTTGTTTATGTTTTTAATTAGTTATATGTTTTTTAATTACATGAGATTTCCGAGCTTCAATTAATTACCGATAGCCAATAGACATATAAATTCGAATTCCTACTATTTCCTGTTTGTTCATGGACAGTCATAGACTGTTACATAAGCGAATCTATTTAATTTAAAGATTTATATTTATAGAAACCGGATTAAAAAATGACATTAAGAAAGCATAAATTAGAATTGTTGTGTTAAATTGTTTCATTTGTTTTGAATGTTTCCTTAAAATATAATTTACAAAATTAACGACAATTATTTTGTTGAAATAAAACTGGTGTAAAGTACATGTTTCTTAATTTCTTGAGATATAAGTGACTCAATTAGCTACCTATAGACTGTAGTTATGCTTCAAGACATATAGATTTGAATTTCTACTGTTTTAATTCATGGGCAGTCGTAGACTATTAAATAAGAGAATCTATTCCAATTAAAGATTTATATTTATAGAAACCGAATTAAAAACTGACTTTAAGAACATACAAAATGGATTGTTTTTTGTTTTTGGAAAATGTTTCCTTAAAATATATTTTTTTAAATTTTCTACAGTTATTTCGTTTATGAAATAAAACTTATGTGTTTCTTAATTACATGAGATATCCGTGTGGTTTAATTAACTACCGATAGCCGATAGACATATATATATATATATATATATATATATATATATATATATATATATATATATATATATTAGAATTCCTACTGTTGTAATTTATGGACAGTCTTAGACTGTTGCATAAGCGAATCTATTCCATTTAAAGATTTATATTTATAGAAACCAGATTAAAAAGTGACTTTAAAAAAGTATAAATTAGATTGATTCTTGTTGCAAAAATGTTTCCTTAAAATATACTTTCCAAAATTAACGACAGTTATTTTGATTATAAAATAAAACTTCTTAATTCCATGAGAAATCCAATTAACTACCGATAGCCTGTAGTTAGGTTTCAAGACATACAGATTTGAATTCCTACTGTCATATTTCATGGACAGTCTCAGACCGTTACATAAGCGAATCTATTCCATTTAAAGATTTATATTTATAGAAACCGGATTAAAAACTGACATTAAGAACGTAGTAAGAGAGTAACTAATACACTGTGTCAACAACCTACCTACACCCGTAGGTTACGGTCTTCCCCACTTTGTTTCCTGAGGTATATCACAGACAAAAAAAAATTGCTAAGACGATAAAATAAATGTATGTCATTGTCTTTTCTGTTTAGTGATTTCACTCTTTTCGTGATTTCCCCACGCCTTTCAGTAAACCCAATCACGCCCTTAGGTACTTCTGAAGACAAGAGGAAAATTGCATTGTTTAAAAAAAAAAGAAAGAGCCGAAGAATGAATGATTGGATGATGCTTCGCAGGAGTTAACCCTCTTATGTTGCAAAATGCTTATCGATTTGAGAGAAGGCATTTAAATTTCATTTATATCAGATTTAAATATATCTTGGAGCTTGAATTTAGTAGGATTAGGAACGATGGTTTTTTGATGGATGAGTTAAAAGATTGAAAAAAAACACGCCATTTAAGGTATTAGTGACAACTGATCTAGAATGATTATTAACTAATGCCACTATCAGAATTGTTAAAAGATTTAAATCAGGCGCTTAAATATATTCTTGTCATGTTCACAGCTCAGATATGGATGCATATCGATTCAAAAATCTAAATTCCCATAAGAAAAAAAAATTTCAGAAAAATTAATTCCAAGGTTATCGGATTAATCTATTTCCATTTATTTAGTTTTCCACGTTCTCAATTTTCAGAAACTCTACTGTTACCAAAGGAAATGCAAGCTATTGGCTGCTTTAGTGATTCTGTTCTTATCCCACTTAGTAGACAGCATCTAGATCAAGCCCAAGGACCTGTGGTCTCATGGAAGGAGGGAAAGGGGGGCAGCATCTGTTGTGGTGAAGCACCCGTAGGTAGAAGTAAGTAGTAAGTATAGGTATAAGTGAAAATGTAAATTATATATACAGGAATAAACAACGTAAGTTATATACACACACAGATATATATGTATTTGCATGTGTATGTACGCAATAAGCAATACGCAATAATCATACTTTGTATATTTTAATAAAAAATTTCAGTGCCTATATTTTTGTATTAATAGTTGAAATATTAGCCTTATTTAAAGAATACAATAGAATTGTTAAGAAAATTATCGTAAAATTACTTTATTTAATAATTAATTAAGTTCATATCATGCTTAATCTTTATGATATTACAAACATGTTAGTAACTAATAAAGTTTTGTTAATAATTCGGTGTTAGTAAATGTAACAATTTCACTTGCTCTTAAAAATTTATTTATGATTTTATTTTTATTTTTAATAACATAAAAAGTTACCAAAATATAAATTAAAAAAAGGGTTAATTTATTTTAGTGAAGATTGTTAAACAGTAAGTAACATAGATTATAAACTTTAGAATTATCTTATAAATGTTATTTTTTATAATAATGTATTGTAGATTATTCTCGTAAATGAAAAATATTCAAATTAGTACTTTTTTGTCGTATTTTATTTTAAACAAAAGTACTAATAACTAAAAGTTTTAAGTTTTAAAAATTTGTCTTTTATTTCACGTATTAAAAATTTATCCTTTATTTTACGTATTAAAATTTGTCTTATTTGTCTTTGCCTTGAATTTAGATTTCTGAATTGATACACATCCATATCTACGCTGTAAACATGACAAGAATATTTTTAAGCGTATAATTTAAATCTTTTACAATTCTGATACTATCATTAGTTATAATCATTTCAGATCAGTTGTCACAAATACTTTAAATGACGTGTTTATTTCCATTTTTAACTCATCCATCAAAACCATCTTACCTAATCCTACTAAATTCAACTTCCAAGATCTATTTAAATCTGAGATAAAGGAAATTCAAATTCTTGAATCAAATGGATAAGCGATTATTACGTATTAAATGTTTTGACTTTATATATATATATATATATATATATATATATATATATATATATATAAAATTTTCATTTTGTAAGTATTAACTATTAAACTTTCTAGTTTATTAAAACTAATAAGCTAGAAAGTTTCAACTATTACAAGTCTTAACTAACCAAAGAAACAGGACACAAATTTAAAAAAAAAAAAAAATGAAAATTTTCTTCTTTCCTTTACAATCAATCAAATTATTTAAAATTCGAAAGCACCATCCTTCTTCCTGAACAAGAAGCACAGCATACGAATTGCATTTTTGCATATTTGCACCTAAGTTTCCCATTGACGGAACACGGTCAAAGTTACGGTGCTGCAAGAGTATAAAAATAGAGTGCAATAATCCCCTTGGCTAAACAAAAAACCCGTTCCGCTACAATATTAAGAAAGAAAGGAACTATTACATGTGTTTTTTCAACCCAGAAGACAAAAAACTTTATGATATAGACATGCCTCTTCATTTCCATCCATTAAACAACGTGAATAAACATGATTTTTCTCTCCTCATTAAAGATTTGCACAACAATAAACGAACCTCGAATGCATGCAGCGGATCACATTTCATTTGTTTATTGCAATTGAAGACACGTTCGCATATAAAAAAAGGAAAAAAAGGATGTTGTACTTCAACACATTAAAAAGCCCTGGAGGTAGTAAACAACATTTCACCTGGATTCGTTTTCAGATTTGGATAAATAAGTAGGCTGATAATAAAATACCATTCTGGTGATTTTTAAATTTACTACATGTTTAGCTCGGTTGTCTTTGGCAAAATGCGTGCCAAATATTAACTATAACACTTTTTATATTGGTCATTTGTTATAAATTGTTGCTAAGTTTAAAGCATTTTTATAAGCTATTAACAGAACTTTAGTTAAATGTATTAGTTTTGATTAGTTAATATAAAAACGGCATAAATAAATTGCTAATAGGTGATTGCAAATTCTGCCTTCTGAAAGAATGTCAGTTTTTGGCAGTTATTCAGTTTAACATGTAAAAGTTTCTATTATTTAAAAACTAATAACAATGCCACCACTCAAAATGAATCCCAAATATTTACCATAACATTTTTATATTGGTCATTTATTATAAATTGTAGGCAATTTTTAGCATTTTTTTTTTGTAAGCTATTAATAGAACTTTAGTTAAATGTATTAGTTTTGATTAGTTAATATAAAAAACGTCATAAATAAATTGCTAATTGGTGATTGCAAATTCTGCCTTCTGAAAGAATGTCAGTTTTTGTCAGTTATTCAGTTTAACATCGCTGTAAAAAAATTGCTATTATTTAAAAAAAAATAATAACAATGCCACCACTCAAAATGCATCCCAAATATTTACCATAACATTTTTATATTGGTCATTTATTATAAATTGTAGGCAATTTTTTAGCATTTTTTTTTTTTGTAAGCTATTAACAGAACTTTAGTTAAACATTATTTTTGTTTAGTTCAAAAATATATATAAAAATCAAAATAAATAAATTAATAATCGGTGATTGCAAATTCTAACTTCTGACAGAAAGTAATTGTTATTCAGTTTAATATAGCTATAAAAATTGCTATTATTTAAAAAAATTCACAGCAATGCCACAACGAATGTTTTAATTAACACCAGTTTTTTTTTTTGCTTTCTATTTTATTTTTAATTTAAATAGCCCTGAAGGTCCCTTTGTTTGAACTGATAAAGAATAACTACTTTCTTCAAAATAAAAACAATTTTAAAGAAAAAGCCTTTTATTACAATTATTATAGAGAGATTACACTATTGTTGACATCTCTATTGTTGATAAAATCTTCAAACTAGTTACATTTTTACCAAAAAAGAAGCTTTAAAGGGAAAAAAGGAAAAAATGGTTACATTCATAAGAAGTTTATAATTAAAATTTTTATTTTCGAAACTAATTAACAAAGAAATCTTTTCAATTAATTCAATCTCCACGAAAAGAAAAATATTTTAAATAACATTTTTGAATCTAGTTTAAGCAATTAAAATGCAATTATTTATATGAAATCAATGAATTTTTGACATATTGCATCGATAAATAAATCGATTTTATAAAGAAAAAACCTTTACCTAGTAATAAAATATTACAAAAATGGTTTATTTTATATTTTTCATTCATTACATTATTTATACAAATAATGAAAAGTTTTTTAACGCATTTTTTTTATTTATTAAAATTTTATAATTAAGAGAAATTGGCTTTTTTGATGTATTTTATATTTATTAAATTATATTAAAAGAAATTGGCCCTTGGCATTTTTTTTTTTTTATTTTTAAATTATGTTGCATTTTTTTATATATTAAATTATTATTATTGAAAGAAATATGCTTTTTATTGTTTTTTTATTTATTAAATTATAATTTTGAAAAGAAATTAGCTTTTTAATGTATTTTTCATTTATTAAATTATTATTATTAAAAGTTAGTTTTTAATGCATTTTTACTATCCACAAAAATCTATTGTTTACAATCATATTTAAATAATTATCATGAATCTTCAATTAAACATGGAATACATGTAAACATAAAAATTAATAAAACTATAGAAAGTAAAATGAGCTTTATTAATGATTTTATTGCCATTACGTAAAACATTTAAAATTATCAATTTTTTATTGCTTTCGTATAAAGATATTACTTTTCTGAAGTATTTTAACCTAATAACATATATCATTTAAAGTAAAGTATCTTTTTCACAAAACACTAAAACCCAGTTTTAGAAAATGGCTTAAAAGCACTTGAGGACATCCATCGAAAATCTTGACCTCGTAATTCAGTTTAAACGCTAGCATAAAATACCTAAACTCAATAATCCAACTGCAGCCAAATGATCAAAAAGAATTCAGCTTTAGGTAAAGAACACTTTTGATCACTTGAAATAAAATTTTATTTTGACAGAAATAGATCGTCATTTCTCCAATTAATTTTAAAGTCATCTTTAAGCTAAACAATGATCCGTTTGACCTTCATTCTTTAAAAAAACCTATAATTAAATTTTTTTTTATTATCCTTACTAAAATCTTAACTGTTACTAGAAATAAAGATTTTCTGTGGTTCAAAAATATTTGAAAGTTCTTTAAATAATAGTGGTGACTTTATAGAAAATAGATTTTTAACCAAAATTATCTTGCAGGAATTGTTATTTATAAACTTTCTGGCAAATCAATAAAGTAAATAAAATATTTATTTATAGATAAATACGAAGATCTAACATTTGGGAAAATATTAATAAAAGAACGATACTATATATTCTGAAAGCAGGAAAGTAGTAAATATCATTTGTATTTTCGATAATGTATTTCTTTATTTTTTTTTCTATTAAAAATGAAAAAAAAAAGGCAAATAAATCATCAAAATAATGATAAAATAATAAGTATTAAAATAAATTAAACTTATCCTACTAACGAACTTTTCAAGAAACTTACTTAATTATTTTATAAAAATTTATTAAAAGAAAATTAACATTACAAATATTTCACATAAATGAAATTTAATATCTAATGCTATTATCAGAAAATTTAATTAGGGAAAATAATTAATTAACAAAAGGATTCCCTCCATCCTATTTCATTAATTAGCATAAAGATTGCTCCATTCTATTTCATTTAATTAACATAAGTATCTATAAAGATCCACTTAAGCGTGTTCTTCTAAAAGTTTCTTCAGCGTGTTGTAAGAGTTTTGTAAAACTAATTAGTAAAAATGGATAATGCAAAGCATCAATTAATAAAATTTATAATGCAAAACATTAATTAGTAAAAATTGACTAAAACATCAACCAATTAATAAAAATTGATTATGTAAAACATCAATTAGTAAAAATTGACAATGTAAAACATCAATTAATAAAAATTTGTATGCACTTATATAACATAAACAATAAAAAAAAAAACCTGAGCAATAATTTTCCTTAAAAATAAATTATTTATAAAATTTAAATTTTTTATAAAACTTATTTATTTATAAAAATTTATAACGTATAACACCAATTAATAAAAATTGATATAAAACTTGAATTAATAAAAAATGATCATGTAAAAGCATCAATTAATAAAAATTGTTGTACAACAAAAATGTTGTGCAAACAATAAAAATGAAATCTGAGATATAACTATCCTTGAATTTAAGAACTATGAGAACTATGGAAAACCCGACAACAATATAGATCATCCTAGGGTGAGTGCATTACATTCAGATTCAAATCATCATGCTTTCTTTATTATAGACTCTTAATAAGAATAAAAGAGGTTTTTTTTTAAGAAACTTTCCCAACAATTTTTAATAATGAGAAATTTCATGGCAACCTTTGATTTTACTGAACCCTGGGGTGTTTCTAAAAAAGAAGGTCACGCCCATCGAATATCTGACAGCCCATCGGTACCATGCGGTTGTTGATGAAACGGTGATATATGATTCGATTGTTTCCAAGAAAGGCAGCAATTAAGGTTGCGAATTTTTTTTTTTTTTTTTTTTTTGTTCTTTCAGAGCAAGTAGAGCCAAATGACTTTTCATTTTCTCACTAAAAGAGAAGTTTTGCTTAATATGAAAAGTATTTTCATGATATGTATAGATGCTTTCCTAAACTAAATGGTAGGTTCAATGTTCATCGACGATTTCAACGTTCAACAACATATCAATATTCTTTATAGAATTTTAAATAATTTGGCACTTTTTAAAAAGGCAAAAATTTTTAAATCAATTTAATTTAATTTTTTTTTTTTTTATGTGAAGGAAGTTTAATATTCACACCAGTTTGTGAATCTGATTTAAATAATTATTTCTTGGTGATTAATTATATTTAAGTCGTACACATATGTAACTTAATTTTCAAAGAAATTATATTTTTTGTTGTTCAGTTAATTTCAATTAATTTTTTTCATTACAAAATTTTATAGATTTTAAATTGCAATGCTGTATGTACATTATTCTGTTGTTATTGAAATGCTAATTTATAAAATTAATTTCAAAAATTCTTATTTTTAATATTACCAAATAACTGAATATTTATGAAACTTATCATTCGCCAACATATTTATATGCTAATTTAAATAAATAACAGAAATCCTGAAAGATAATTTAAAAAATATGAAAAATTAATGCAATTTCGTGGTTGCAAATATATTTTATGAATTATCTACATGAATTTAGTCATTTTAAAATCGAAGTCAAGGTTTGCCGACATACAAAAAAGAATCCTACAGTTTATCCTTGAATTTAAGAACTATGAAATATATCAAAAATTGAACAACAACATGGATCGCCATTGGGTTAATACATTACATTAAGTTTCAAATCGCCATATTTTTTATCACAATTTCTTAAAAGGTTTTTTGAAGAAAATTAATAATGATAAAGGAGTGACAATGCATTTAACTTAACATTATTATGTTGCTTTAGATTAAATTATTATTGATATACCTGTGCATTTATCCCCAAATTAGCTGAATAAATTTAAAATTTTCTTTATCATTTTTATATATGATATTTTTTAAGAATAGTCAGAAATTTAAAAAAATTTAGTTATATACATTTAACAGAAATGTAGCTGATTTATTTTAGAAATTCAGCTTTAGCATTTAGCAGAATTTAGCCAACTGAAATTCATTTGGAGACGACGTTTTTATTGTTTATATATTTGACCATAGTGAAAATAGCATTCTAAAAGATTCTGTTCTGTTTTTACATTTTTAATGTAATAATGTATCAATAAGTTGAAAGTTTAGATTGATAATCTAGTTTAAAATAAAAATTTTAACAATAATAAAAATTGAAAATGTAAAACAACAATTAACAAAAAATTGATCACGTAAAACATCAATTAATCATTGAAATGTAAAACATCAATTAATCATTGAGAATGTAAAACATCAAAATGAAATGTAAAATATCAATTAATCATTGAAAATGTAAAACATCAATTAATCATTGAGAATGTAAAACATCAATTAATGAAAAAAAATGTAAAATATCATAATAAAAATATCATGTAAAGATTAATTAATAAAAATTAATCATGTAAAACATCAATTAATAAAAAATTGGTATCTTTTTTCATCAACAATTTTTCAATTTCAAAATAATGCATAGATCATATAAATAACCCGAACGAAAAATATTTGTTTGCTATTCAGATATAAAACAATAGGAAGAATTTTTTTTTTATGGAGGCAATACATCTTTATCTGTTTGTTGTTAAGTGACGAATAAAAACACAAATATTAAATCGCATATTATTCAAAGCAAGTCAGTAGTTAATAACACGTAGCAACCTATTTCTTGAGAACGATAAAATCAAATCTCCTGATCGTGAAAGATCCGAAATATTTTTAATAATAGTATCCAGTTTCAAAATGAAACTGAACGAATCTATGGCGTGTCTGACGTTTTATTTCTGCATTGCGTGTGAGCATTGACCTCAAAAGTATTGTACAACGGGAGAAAAGTCAGTATTTCTTTTTCATTACCCTTAATTAGTCTCGCATTGTGTCGCTTCTCAAAATAGTATTCAGAAAGAGATATCGGTTAACCACAAAGATCAGTTAATTACCAATTATAAATAGTTATTGATGGGTTTTAAAAATTAAAGGTCTTAAAAAGATTTTGAAAAGGAGTGATAAATGAGTGACAATATATTTAACCCAACAATATCTGCTGTGTAGAATAAAATTATTATTGATATACCTATGCATCAAGGGAATAAATATTATTAAATAATGAAATAAATTTAAATAAAAAAATTTATGAAGAAGGCAATAAATAAATGTAAAATTTTCTTTATGATTTTTATATATTATATTTTTAAGAATAGTCAGAAAAGAATAGTTATGCATCGTAAATTTTGTATCGCTTCAGAAAGAGATATCGGCTAATCATAATAATCTGCTAATTACCACCTGTTATGGATGGGTTTTAAAAATTAAACTTTTTTAAAGATTGGTATGATATCTATATGGTAAATGAGTGACAACGTATTTAACTTAAGCATATTCATTGTATAAGATAAAATTATTATTGATACACTTATGCATTTGTCCCTAAACAAGCTGAGTAGATTTAAATTTTCTTCGTCATTTTTATATATGATATTTTAAAAATAGTCAGGAATTTAGCTATATAAATCTAGCAGAAATGTAGCTAATTTATCTTTTAGCAATAGCCGGAAATTCAGTTTTAGCTTTTAGCTAGAAATTTAACCAACTGAAATTCATTTGGAGAAGACATTTTTATTGTTATGGTTGGTCTTCTTAGTGAAGAATAGCATTCTAAATATTCTTCTCTATTTTTTTTTTTAATTTTTAATGCATCGGATTTTTATTAATAACACTATACAGTTAATGGAATTTTAATTAAAATTTTGTTAATAAAAATTAATGATTATGTTAATTAATTAATTTAACCAGG